>JAEQML010069099.1:0-17750 GCA_016904865.1 Pissodes strobi | reverse complement strand
ATAGGTCGAATTTATAATACCGATTCTTGGGAAGGTTTTCAAAAAAAGAAAAATTTTTTTTTGAAGTGCACGAGACTCTCGGCAAACCGAGACCAAGACCGAGACCACAAAATGACTAGTCTCGGCAGACTCTAGACTTTGCGAGACCGAGAAGGGGGACCTCAATAGTCTCGTCTTGTCTCGGCGAGACCGTGGCACTACTGGTCAGGATTGGTGGTTAGAAAAAGATACAGGAAGGCGGCGAATTCGCCCCTCTCTGAGATTCGAGTTGGTTCGTCTACAAGTTGAGTAAGCCCGCAGCTGATGGCAAATGCTTCAGCTTCTCTACCTTCGTTGTCCGTCTTGTTGTGATGTTTGAGCTAGTTGGTGTTGGGGGCATTGAAGTCTCCCAGAACGATTATTTCTGAACTGGGTTGATCGACCTGTATTGAGTCAAAAGTAGTAGCTAGTGTTGAAAATAAGCCTTCGTAGGCTCTATTGCTCGGAGTGCGATAGAAACAACATATAAACTTGGTTAATAGTATAGTCAATTTGTGCCGAAAATGGGGGTATTAAAGAAATTTGGAATAAAAAGTTAAAATTTTGTGAAGTTGAAGTTTAAATGGTGTTGAACATGATTCAGTCGAGTCCCGGGACGTCCCGGCTGGGGAAATGCTGCCATCTTGAATTTTAATCTGCCATACCTATTTAATTTTCGTCGGCAGATTTTTTTTTCTTTTCCATTTGGTTTCTGAATAATATTTTGTACACTGTTTTTCATTTAATAACTAAGGCAATACCTTTTTAGTTTTCTGATAGTAAATTACTTAGAAATGAGGAATTTTTGGCGATTTATACAAATGTATACAAATCATTTAAAAAACAGGAAAAATCTAGAAATAAATACCTTATAATTCTAAGATATTATTTAATCTTTTTAATCTAGCTATACTATATAATAATTATAGCATTTTGTCCACGCTGCTGGATTAAGAAGGAATTATAAAAGTTGCAGGAAAGTCCTTTACTAATCTAACGTTACAGCGAAAAGACAAGGTAGTCAATCTTGCTTCTCTATCTGCCACCATAAAGGTTGACGAACGGTGCGCGGTGGGCAAAGGACAACCCACTTATTCTTTTTCACCGTCTAAGTTGTATGATGAAAGATGACGGTCAATTATCACGAATGTTTGCAGTATGAGCTTGCACCCTATCCAACAGCATTACTTAGGCATGGTCTTATGAGGAAGGCAACAAAGTGAACACATTAATATTATTTCCAAAATTTGCCCTCCCGGTGAAGTTCTCCCAGAGAATCCTTTCCACAAATTGGGTGGAGGAGATCTCCTGCATCGAGTTCCGTGGTCAAGTATTGATACTGTAATGTATAGTGAAGTATGCAAGAGATATGTCAACTACGTCAAGACAACGTACGGACCTAACACTATCATAGTGTTCGACGGATATGACAGCGGTTCCACAACAAAGGATGCAGAACATCAGAGAAGAGGAAACACGCCTACAAGAGACTAGAAAATTGACAGTTCTAATCGGGTAAGGGTGCCAGGGAAGTAATTTTGAGTAAACCAAAAAATAAATCTGCCTTCATTTTCCTTCTTAAAACTTGGTCTACCATTCTGCTGGACTCCTCTTCTTGCTGTCGCCCCAGCCTTTTGAAGGTTGTGACCACGTCGCCCCCCTCTTCTCTTTTGCGTTTCCCATTTGATTAGGAGGTGGTTGAATGTCGTTATTGTCTTTAAAAGTGTCGTTACTTTGAGACGATCTTTCTAGATTTTCAGAATTTTCATTGTTTTTGTTTACTATAACGTCAACGTCAGCAGCTATTGACGTTTGCAAGTTACTAGAGTCATCTAGGGGCGTTGATCCTGTTTTAGTGTCATTTTGGGATGACATTCGACCGTTTGAATTTTCAGGATCGACTTAAGGTCTGGGTGTTTTGCAAGCGAACGCAGATGCAGACTGTATCATTATTAGGGCGGCATTATCAAACTCACAGGAGGGTTGCAAAGCTGTAGTAGTTGGTAAAGACATGGATCTTCCCTTCTTGATTATTGGGCGTTTCCCTGTTGAAACCACCAATTTTATGTTGAACGCGGTAGCGCGAGCGCCAGAAAAACCACGTAAAATATTCCGAGGAAAAACTTTGGCATCAGACCTTGCCGACATCTACGAGGTAATACTTTTTCTTCATGCGATTCTTTGGAATAGGAAAGTATCGTGGCTTTAAATATCGTTGCTATTTTTGAAAAAGAAAATGTTGAGGAAGCTGGCGAGGAGTTTTTGGTAGAGTTGTATGGGGGGTCTAGATCAGACAGTCTAAATAAATGTAGATTTAAAAAATACGTCTCATCAGTGGCAAAGCAAACTATACAAGGTAAGTTGGATCTAGCTACTCTGCCACCAACCACAGTCGCAACTAAGTATAATTTTTATCGGGTTTATCACCAGGTTAAACAGTGGTGTGGTGTGGATCTTGACCCCAGTGATTGAGGCTGGACATTCGTTGATGGTGTTTTGTAGCCAGTAGTGACTCTAATAAACGCAGCTCCTTTACACCTACTGAGGCTTATATTTTGCACTTGCAAGGGGGACCGCAGTAATAAGTGCGAGTGTCGCCGATCAGGCCTCACTTGTAGCACGATGAGTGGAACCTGTGTAGGTGAAAATTGTTTTAGCAAGGCTGAACCGATAGAAGAAATTGACGTCGATGAGACAACTGAGGTTGACGACTTAAGGGAAGAAGGTCCGATAAACAGTACCCTTTATATAAAAAATAATACCTACTTCACTTACTATAGTTACGTTCCGGCATCCGGAACAACAGACAAGAACCAGAATAGTAGAGATTAGGAGAGACCTTGAATAAGCCTAAGATAATAATTTGGGATGCTACAAGTTTTTGTTCGTGAGATTTGTTGAAGTTAATATGTTTCATGCAGGATCAAGAACGTAGATGACATAGGTAACCGTAATCGTAAGCGGCATATCGAACGAGGAGTCAGATCCAGGAGCTTAAGTTAAAATGAATCGCTTAAATTTTGTAATAGATCATTGTAAAAAAAAATTTCCGAAACCCTATTAATTTAAATTTAAATTTTAAATATTCTACTGTCAAGCAGTGGCGGTCGTCAGCTCTTATTTATTAGAAGGCATAATTTTCGCAAAATTTAAATAAAATCAATATGTTTTACATTCATTCAATGCTGTCAATGTACTTTTTTATTTTTAGTATAATATTGGTGGGCGGGGGACGCCCTTCCACGCCTTCTCCTCCCCCTGGAGGTGACGCCCATGACAAGCATATTCATTTAAGGAAAAAATTACCCCTTTTGAAATTCCCAAGAGATAACTAAGATGAAAAAATTTAATTAGAACTCTAAAGAAAGCGATTAAATAACTGTTTATTGGAAACAAATATGGCGGTTTTTAAATTAACATGGCGGCGTTTCCCCATCCGGGATATCATGGGACTCGATGAAACCATGCTCAGAACTGTTTGAACTATTACTAAGCCAAGTTTCAACTTTTTATTCTGAATTTCTTTATTAAAACACAATTTGACTGTACTATAATCCCTTGGGGGTGAACTTGAGCCACATGACGTCAAGGTTGTTCGGTTCGAGTGTTTCCTCGCGGTAAAAGGTCGCTTCGGACAAAAAGGCATATTCCGAACTTATGTCAAAATCGGGTATGTAAGTCGTAACCAGGATATGGGTAGTTTACTGTTGTTGTTGTAGAACATACTTGTGTTGTGTAAGGGCTAGTATGTGTGGTCTATTTGCTTGTAGACGCTTGTGTACCAAATTTATGTTTGTATTTAGGCCTCTTATGTTGCAGAAATCTATTCTAAATTGGTTCTGTATCTTTGTTGTCTGTACAATGCAGCCCCTCTTGTCACAAACTGTCATTGATCAGGTCCAGACTTTGTGCTTCGGTGTTCTCCAGCCTGGGCGATGACGATGGGATTTCATGGGCCACATCCCGTGGCAACTCGGAATGGCGGGGGTGTCACTTCCCGTAATCAAACTGCTCTCACCAGTTTGATGTTTCTGCCAGCCAATACAATGCAGCCCCTCTTGTCACAAACTGTCATTGATCAGCTCCAGACTTAATGAGCTCTTTACGTAGTCTATTTAAGCTATCTGAGGGATTATTTTTAATGGTATATTTTAAAACGCGCCACAGATGCCTTTTAACCAGAAATATTTTTTGGTTTTTCATTTTTATTAAGGATACCTTGCGAATATTTTATTTAAGGTGGCCAAAGGCTGATAATGAAATTGCTGGCCAGCACAGCAAAACACAAAATAGACTTTAGCTTTTATCTGATATTTAAATTGTTATTTGAAAAGTACATGTCTTATTAAAGAAATACCAAATAAAACACCATTCTTTTCGAAAATTAAATTTTATTAAACAATAACAAAAATGAAAACAAACCCGAAACAAAAATATACGCATAAAATTTAAACCAAAGAAGCATTCATATTTTACTTAATTAAGTGATCAAAAAAATCAAAACAAAAATATTGCTTTCCAGTTGTTCAATCGATGCATTTTTAGTGCTGTAACCCAATTTTTTTATTTATTATTTTTTTTTTTATGGCAGTGGCACACACACTAAAGGGAGATCCTATGGCGCTCGACGAGCGGTGTGTGTGCGAAGATGTTGATTGACACGGTTCTTGAATATTTGTAGGTTGTAATTAGTGGGAAACAGATGTCCTGGAAGTGAGTTCCACAGTGATGCAGTGCGCCAGACAAAGGAGTTCTGGTAAAGCGATGTTCTAGGTGTTTCTAGTTGTACGACGAACTTGTGCGCTCCTGCCGTCTGTCGGGACTGTCTGACAGGAGTTGCCAGGGGCTGGATTATGCGGGCCAAATCCTGGGAACATCTGCCGTGAAAGTATCTGTAAAACAGAGACATCTCGGCCACATGTCTGCGATGTTCCAGACTATCCAGATTCCGGGTCAACTCCGGATCGCCGACGAGACGCACAGCCCTCTTCTGAATGGAATCCAGCAGCTTTAGGGTATGCTTTGGTGCGGCACCCCAGATATGTGAGCAATATTCTAAGCACGGTCTTATTTGCGCTTTGTACAGCAAGAGCAACTGCTGCGGTGTATAGAGTTTTTTGTTGCGAAATAGCGCACCAAGCTTCTGGGAGGTTGATTTTGCGATGTTAGCAACATGGTCATGCCATGACATATTGCTGTTGACCGAGACACCCAGCAGCCCGATTGACGAGGATGAAGGAATGGTCGATCCTGCCATAATGATGTCAGGGCCCGCTGTATTGGCCCTCTTAGTAAACGTTGCTGCTTGGGTCTTTGCTGCATTGAACTGGACCAAATTTCGGTCGCCCCAAGTTTGAACTTTCTCCAGGTCTTGATTAATTGCTGTAATCTGCTCCTGTCTGCGGTGATGAGCCTCAATCGCTGGTAAGGGGTTTTCTGATCTAAAGTGGGAGACAAGGGTACTGTCATCTGCAAAACTGTAAACAGGATTATTCGTTTCGATCAGCAGGTCATTAATATAGATGAGGAACAGAGTTGGTGAAAGTATTGCGCCCTGAGGCATGCCCGCGTTGATGGTGAATGTGTCCGAGATGTGTCCATCGACTGCAACGTGTAGGGATCGGTTCTTAAGGAAACTGGCCAGCCAGCTGCAGAGAGAGGCGGGCAGTCCCAAGGACGGCAGTTTGTTGAGCAGTCCGTCATGCCAAACTCTATCGAATGCCTTTGAAATATCCAACGCAATCGCTCGAGACTCTCCGTAGTTTTCAATTGCCCTACTCCATATATGAGTGACATAGGCCAATATATCTCCTGTCGATCTCTCTTTGCGAAAGCCGTATTGATTATCGCTGATTATTCTGTTGCTCTCGAGGTACTTGAGTAGTTGCTGGTTGACTACACGTTCCATGACTTTGGAGATTATTGGAAGCAAGGCATTTGGGCGATAGTTTGAGGGCGTGGTTTTCTTGCCTTTTTTTGGAACAGGTTGCACTCGAGCGACTTTCCAAGAGGATGGGTAAATCCCTTTTCTGTAAGAAAGAGAAAAAAGCCTGGATAAAACTAGTGTTAGTTCGTTGGCGCAGTTCTTTAGCACGATGGCAGGTATTCCGTCCGGTCCTGATGCATTTTGCGTATCTAGTTCTTTAAGGATTTTGCGAATATCACGGTGAGAAAACTTGACTTCTGCCATGGTAGTGTTGATGTTCGGTATAGTGGGGAGAGTCTTGCCTTGGGGCACGTCTAAGGTGGAGTGCGATGAAAACATTTTGGCGAGCATGTTTGCTTTTTCCTTGGCTGTAGTCGCCGTGATGCCACGTTCGTCCGTCAAAGGTGGGAGAGACGTTTTTGTAAAGTTGTTACTTACTGCCTTTGCTACCGACCAGAAATTCCTGGAACCACTGGGGCATTGCAAAAGTTTATTCCTGATCCTTTGATTGTGCTTGTCCTTAGTTTCGTCGATCACACGCTTGCACTCGTTTCTCGCTTCGATAAAATAATTGCGATTTTCAGCGGTCTGATTTTGCTGCCAGTACTTATAGGCTTGCTGTTTCCTTCCTACAGCTCTTTCGCATCTTTTGTCGAACCAGGGCTTTCCTTTTGATGGTAACTTGATGGAATTTGGGATGTATGCTTCCATTCCTGAGGAGATTACTTGCATGATCTCTTCGCAGCAGTCTGACGGGTCGTCAGTGGCAAAGCAGACGTCGAGCCAAGGAAAATCTAGGTAGAACTGCCTTAGATCGTCCCAGTCTGCAGAATTGTAATGCCAGATTTTGCGAGGCAATGGTGGATCCTTCTGTATGAGTGGCAATCCACAAACCGTTGTAATAAGTTTGTGGTCGGAGGTACCTAATGGCGGACCAACTGTAACCTTGTACTGGTCAGGATTGGTGGTCAGAAAAAGATCCAGGAGGGCGGCGAATTCGCCCCTCTCTGAGATTCGAGTTGGTTCGTCTACAAGTTGAGTAAGCCCGCAGCTGATGGCAAATGCTTCAGCTTCTCTACCTTCGTTGTCGGTCTTGTTGTGATGTTTGAGCCAGTTGGTGTTGTGGGCATTGAAGTCTCCCAGAACGATTATTTCTGAACTGGGGTGATCGACCTGTATTGAGTCAAAAGTGGTAGCTAGTGTTGAGAAAAAGCTTTGGTAGGCTCTATCGCTCGGAGGTCGATAGAGACAACATTCTTTTAAAATTCTTGAAATATGTCGAAAATTTTCACCAGTGAAATTTTTCACCCGACGAAGTGGTTATACGACGAAATCATATTCTTGAATAATGGGTGAAAACGTTTATGGTGAAACTAAAGTTAATATTCGGCAACACCGAAATGTCGTTCAAACAA
This sequence comes from Pissodes strobi, assembly GCA_016904865.1. Lineage (NCBI taxonomy): Eukaryota > Metazoa > Arthropoda > Insecta > Coleoptera > Curculionidae > Pissodes > Pissodes strobi. The sequence goes on along the minus strand of JAEQML010069099.1, from coordinate 10,391 downwards.
GGTATTAATTTCAAATAAAAGCTTAACCCCTTTTTGACTTCTAACCTAGCTTCTTGGTTTTTGTTTTGTAGTAATTTAGTGTCAAACGTACTTGAATCACTAATACTGGCTGATATGGAAATGTTTAATATGAAAACCACTAAAACTGGTTTAAAATGTTTCGCAAAGAAAAATCCATAAATGAACGCCATATAATTAATTACAATATTGGAAAACTTGCCTTAATATGTATGTCCAAGGATGATCTTCGTACTTTCAAGAAAAGGATCTAGACGTCCTGTTAAAATTCTAGCAAGGGGTTTTCTAAACTTAAACACTTTTTACATAAATTATTCTTTAAATACCCATAGAGGTCTAGTCTTCCTATTATTTGACGTCTGTTTTGTTCAGCTTCTCTTCGCTTCGGCAGCTATAATAAATCGTCAATTTCCATTAAATATAAGATTATATTATAGCTATTTACAAAAACTTAAATAACGTTTAAACTAGAATAATTAAATATTCAAGGCCTATCTATATAAACGAAATCTTCTTATGCATAGTGCACACCGTAATATACAAATGCTCCTAAATTTTTCAAATTCACCACTGAATGAGCTGGTGAATATATTCACCCAATAACTAGAAAAAATGTTCACCAATTATTATAGTTCGAGGATGCGGTACCTCAGGATTTCGGTGAAATGAGCTTGATTTCACCTGGTGAAAAGCTTTACCACCTTTCAAGAAATGGGCCGCTGGCTGCAAACACCCTATCAAAAGGGTGTGGCCCTAAGTTGGATCACGACTGAAGTAAAAAAAGTAAAACAATTTTTTAATTACTTGACAAGAAGTGCAACCATCAGCAATAATAAATACAATATGATGACATGACTCATTTAACCTATGAGTAAATAGCTTTACAGGAGAGCAAATTTTAAAGTTTAAAAAATTTCTGAAACAAAAGTTATTATTAAACCAATAGTTTTGTGTTTAAAACGTTTCATTATTCATTTAAAATATACTTCTTTGAAAAATTTAGATATTATTGCAAAATAAGCCGATTTTCTCAATTAAAAATATACACTGTTACGCTTTTTCCCTCCTTCTAATAGGCGCAAAACCTTTACCCCAGCTTAGAAGGAATCGAGAGTGAATAATTCTCAAATTAAAAGAAAAAATTTAAAGTTGGAGAATTTAAAATTAAAACTGTGTCAATTTACGAGTGTCGATGCGTAGGCTAGAACGAGTTGTCGTCGAGCGTACAAATTAGGCTCTAGCTTGTAACTATATTGGGCGCCAATTTATAACAAAATGGTATTTAATTATTTTAATTAATTAGTTGGGCGCTACTTTGTAACTAATTAGTGTTGCCCACTTTGTGATGAATTTCTAGCTCAGTCGTACTTATAACTTATTATTTGGCTCATTCACCAATTTGTAAGGATAGAGCATAAGTTAATTTAGTTAGTTTATTTGAAGGCGTGGATTGAAATGTTTCCCTTGGTGGCCTAATATTTATATGGCGCCACTTGCGATAAATCAAAAAAGGTAAATTAAAAACAACTATATATTAACTATATGGTTAAATTACAATTTATGGTACCATGTGCACTGCAGTTATGAACATAAGATGAAAATTGACTTAAAATTAGATTACAAATGCAATCAAATACAATAATTGATTACTGAGAATTTAGTTAACAAAAATGGTAAAAATGAGAATTGGCTTAAAATTAGATTATAAATGCAATCAAATGCAATTGATCATTGAGAATTTGATTTACCAAAATGATGAAATTGAAATTAGCTTTGGCGTTTAACAAATTTAAAATAAATAAAACCTAGGTCTTTGCAATTTTTTCATATAAGTAACGCGTTACCTACGTTCCCAACTGTTCTTGTATTATCCGCAAACCGCGTGATCGTCTGGGACCTCCTCTGGAAACTCAAATGCCTGTACCTAAGCTTCCTAGCTATAGGCGTGTCCAGGGCTTACCAGTCATTCCAGGAATGGTTCCCAGTTGTCTGCGCGTGCCTGCTATCGGATCAACTGTCACCACAATGATCTGTGTGACTGTTGACTTGTAGGAACGTTGAACGTTTACATGAAAAAAAAGAATTGGGTGTCTTAGACCGGTGTACACAGCTAATTATAATTATACAAAAGAGTATCCTATGGACCTCACTTTGATGTACAAGGTTTTAACCAACAACTTGAAAATTTACTGGTTACATAATCAGAACTTAAATTACCATTTAAGTTCAGCAAAAATTATAGATAATTATGATTAAATGACACTATGAACAATTACTGCTACTCAAGGTATTTCTTTTCTTTAATTAGAAATATGAAATTTTAAAGAAATAATGATTGAAATTAGAAATTTAAAAGAAAGTTATGAAACTTGTCCAACAGTGGCTCTCGGCAACTTCAAATAGAAAATCACTAGACTTTAATAAAAAAAAAAGAAGAACGAGGTATAACCTCTCTTAAACAAGTCTAATGACTCCAAATAGGTAACTTAATTTATTAAGATGGCCCTTGGCACATAAACAATAATTGGACGTAAATTACGTCTCAATTAATCAAAGATAAAGATAAAGATAAAGATAAGATAATTACTATCTCGCTTTGAGATAGAAACTATGTTTATAGATAAAGAAAAAATCAACCAGGTAATTTTACACGTGCTTAACCTCTTTAATAAGCAAAGCAATATAGATACATCATGGATCAAACGCCGACACGATAAGCAATAATAATTATAGTTTAAAGCAACAAATAATCTGAAAAAGTAATGAAATAAGTCTGAAAAGCGAAAAATTTACTATAACTAACAATATTGCTACGAAAAACCCAGAGAAATTCTACTATAAATTCAATTTACTACCTTCTACAAGAAAAGATAAAATCTGCTCTGCGAATCTTCCCAACAATATCGTCAAATCTAAATGAAAATATCTAAATAATGTGTGTGACCGTTTAAAAGGATGAAATAATTCCGCTCTCGACAAATTTGGATTAAACCATTATCAAATTGCACGAATTTGACCAATAAGAAACGCAACTATTCACCAAAAAAATCGGTATTTAACCTTAAGGTCACCAAAAAATTTAGAATTGTTGAAATCACAATTACTTAAAAATGCAATACAAAAGCCAAATATATCTAACTGAATTGGAAACAATTTTTAATTATAAATTTAAAGTATGAAAGGATTATTGAAAAATATGCAGAATGAATAAGATATTTTAAGATCAAAAATTATTAGGACTCACCGTGCCGACGCTTTAACACAAGATGAGACGGAATTTTTCAAAACTGTATATATTCTACCCAGTTAAAATTCAACGTTTTTTTTTATTGGCCAGTTCAAAACACGTGACAACCGTTGTAAGAAACACGGCGTCAAGCTAAGCAAGCATTCAAGCATTGCCTATCAATATACTAAACATTGAACTGCCTATCAATGTACCAAACATTGAAAACCATTGACAAATAGGTAGAATAAATGGAGCGGAATAGACAAATATTTCATAACATTATATTTAACATATATTCCGTTACAAGCTCAAGTGTCAGAGAGTAGGGATGGGTTTTATTTATTTAAGGCGCCACGGGCTTGTAGACGGCACAAGCGGGAAATACCCCAAAGAACGCAACCAGTTCGTCGTACAACTGGAAACACCTAGAACATCGCTTTACAAGAACTTCTTTGTCTGGCGCAATGCATCAGTATGGAACTCACTCCCAGGACAACTGTTTCCCACTAATTACAACCTACAACTGTTCAAGAACCGTGTCAATCAACATCTTCGTACACACACCGCTCGTCAAGCGCCATAGGATCTCCCTTTAGTGTGTGTTCCATTGCCATAAAAAACTATATAAAACACTTTATATTTGTAGTGGATAAAAATTATTTCTAAAATAATTACATAATTTCGACCCAAAACACTATTTTTAACTGCTCCGAGAATGCAAGGGTTACTCTCAAAATACTAAATGTCAAATAAGCACATTTGATTGATCGCAGCGCCACCAAAACTTTGAATATTAACTAAGTATCTCGTTAATAGATATATAAGTATCGGCGAAATAATTATCCGACTTTCCCCTATATGTTTTTGGCATATGCTTTACGTCGAGAAATGATCATTGCACGTTCATTTAAAGTTTGTACTACGTATACTGTGAAATTATTATTAACAAATTAAAATAAATGGCAAGAAAATTTATCTGACAATAAATGAATCAACCAACGCAGGAAAAAAACCGTTAGAAATGAAAATAATTCCGCTGTACTAATTAGTAATAATTTTTTAACCGCCGTTCGACATTGAACGCTCTTTTTCACAAAAGTCGCGACTGTTTACCGCATCATAATAAAACCGCAAAATATTGGTTAAGATCTCTTGCGTATCTGAAGAATAATTTCAAGTCATTTTGAGTAATATTAGGTTACTGGGATAAAGTAATTGGGTTTGTAGGTAATATGGCAATAGGCGTAAAGAAATATTTCAGGTTTCAGACACGAAATATTGTTTGTGACACAATTACAGTTAGTGCTAATGTAATAATTCTTCAGCATTTAATTTGGTGTTTCATCAATATGATTTGATCATACTTATTATAGCAGTTCTTTATTAAATATGTTAACTATGAGAATTTCTTGATTAATTTGAAGAAGAGAACTACACTATAATATTAGGATGCACGTTTCCAAAGAGTTTTTCAAATTTATGTCATAACATATCCGTATAGTAAACATGAAGGAATTTTGGAATATGCTTAAGACATCTTATATTATATTTAATTTTAATCGACATCTTTTAGCTAGTTATTATATTTAAATTTTATTACTTGACATTTAACAAAAATCTCAAGCCTCAAAATTGACTAGGTAACGCTTAAAAGCTCGTCTAAACAAACATTTAAATAATGACAAATTTAATTAACAAACATATGCCTTAATATATCTGTTCAATGCTTACAAGTATCGCTTAAAAAATTAATGTACTAAGATAAAAATCTTTTAAAGTGACATTGTTCTTTTTTTGTTAACAACACCGAATTAATGGGCACATTAAGTGAATTAAAGAGATCCATATGGCTGGTGATTATAGTTTTGTCCTGAAGAAGTACGTAACGTGTCCGCCTACAATTTAAATAATTACCCGGTTTTAAATTAAGGTAATTGATTATCACTGTTTTGATTCAACTATGACAGACAAACCGCGTTGCCGGTCTAATAGAACTGTAGTAAATCGATTATGTTTTGAAAGACGCGCTACTAGAACCCTCAACTCTGATTCATGGACATCGGTTTTTTGCTTTTGGTCTAATCGAGGAAGTTTAGCATAGTGTATACACTTTTAATACAAAAAAAACTTATACCATTTAGTGATCTCAAGCCTACCTAAAACAAATAGTTCTTAGCGATTAGCCTTATTCTTGAAAGCTTTTATTTGTCCTCTTTTAACTTTAAATAAGTGATCTAATAAGGAATCTACGTAATATATTATAAAATGCTATTCTCTTAAGTGTTTTTTCTTCGACGAATGAGACACCAAAAACTACTTAGATGACGCAGTGGCGCACTTAAGAGGTTAAGGGATTGCGTCTCCCTAAGGCATCGAGCTTACTTTTTTAACAAATGCTAATACTAATTCATAAAATTGATTAAACGGACTAGTATTATCAAAATATTGCAGTATTGCGATCAAATCTGCAGAATTATTAGATACATTAAGTTCAACTAAAAGATCCAAATTATTTAGTTCTTGATACTGTTAAAACGCCAATGATTTTCTTGTTTTTCCAATTTAGTTTCGATTGCCTTAGATTGCGCAGAGTACCTACTTGTTTCGGATATTATTATGACGGGTAATGGTGATGCGTATGGTTGCGTCGCAATAGTAGATAAGCCATGCGTAGACAACTAAAGCTCCAAAAGAAAACTTTAGGCCGACTCTGGTTTTCTTTTCTTCTCTTTGGAAAGATGTCTGCTCTGGGAATCAAAACACCTTTGAATCTGCTGAGGAGATAACTCAAGTTATCCTAGCTGGTATGGAAGCTTTCATCCCCTTTTCTATGAAACGTATCTCAAACAGTAGACTATGGTTTGGGAAAAACTATTCAAGAGCAGTCAATACTAAAATCTAAATATATTCATCACGACTAGAAACTAGTGTAAGCGGGCCATTGGCGAGAGCAAAGAGGGATATGACGAGCAGGTCAAGAACAAGCCTCTCAACTGTCCTAATTGATCAAGATCCTTTTGGTTAGTTGCTAAAGCTAACCTACTACTGACAAAAGGAAACGGCCAAAGAAAAAGCGAACATTCTTGCCGAAATGTGTGCATCAAATTCTACTTAAAATAGAGAGCGAATTCCTCATTGCCATATTTGGTATTTCGCCAACACGAAAGCCTAGACCAGCGGTTCTGAACTTTTTGGGTGACGGGACCCTTTTAAAAAACTAAATTTTTAACTTAACCGTAAACTTTAAACTAAAAGCTAAACCAGTTATATGTGTATTGTTTATTAATAATCATATAAAAATAGCTGGATACAGTAAGTAGTAAGCAAATGATAAAACTAACTAAGTTCATTTAATGGGAGGCATGAAATTGTTTTTTATTCCTCATCAATTGGGTAATGTCAGCCTTGATAGAAGAAACTTGAATTCTCATGTCTGGTTCGACATCCAGTCTATTGCGGTATTGTGTTTTTGTAGCTGTATATGCTGAAAATCCCGTTTCACACAAGTACGTGGTTGGGAACGGTAAAGGAACATTCAAAGCCTCTATGGCAAGTTGTGGATATTCATCACGAACCCTGCACCAAAAATAATTTAGTGAAATTGCTTTGAACAATGATTCCATGCTTGTGCCCGATGTCATTTCTAAAAATGATTCATAGATCTGATTTGACATATTTTCAGGCTTCTGCAATTTGGATGAAAAAGGGTTTTGAATCCATGAGTTTATTTTCAGTTTCGTATTCTCTTCTTCAGGAAAGTAAAATTCAAAAGTTGCTCGCAGATCATTGAGATATTGCACCAATTCAACAAATGTTTTATTTTGAAATATTTCTGTATCACTAAGACTAAGGTGAGAAAGGAACTCACTTAGCAATGTAAAGCTTTCTATTTCTCTCTTACCAAAACAAGTAATTCAAAAATCTAACTTTCTTTTAAAGGCGATTATCTTGTTGTTAGCATTGAAAACTGTTGTCTGTTTACCTTGTAGTGACAGGTTTAATTCGTTAAGTTTTCCCAACATGTCTGCTAAAATTGCTAGTCTAAATAACCAGCTTTTATCGGACAAACAGCCTTTTAAATTAAAAGGATAATCTGTAAAAAAAGCTTCTAATTATGTTCCTAGTTCAAAAAGCCTTGTCAAAGTTTTACCCCGAGACAACCATTTCACTTCAGTATGGCAGTAGTGTTTTATTATTGCTACCATAATCTTCAGATAATATTGAGAACAATCGGGATTGCAGTGGACGTGACTTGACCAAATTAATTATTTTTAGAGCCTCATCAAGAACCAATTTTAGATTTGGCGGTATTTTCTTAACCGCGAGCGATTTTCGATGCAGGATGCAATGGCTGGAACTACAATTTGGTGCTTTCATTTTTATTCCTGATACTGCTCCTACTGCTCTACCTGTCATTGCCTTGGCTACATCGGTACAAATATTGATGCAATCATTCCAATCGAGTTGGGTTTCTTCAAAAAATATGTCAATCGTGTTAAAAATTTCGTCTCCGGTTGTGTTAGTAGGCAGCGATGAGCACATAAGCAAGTCTTCGAGTGAATTTTATATGGATATCGTACAATTACTAGCAAGATGGTCAGTCCAGCAACATCAGCCGACTCATCCAATTGCAAGATGAATTTGTAATTTTGAAGCCGTGCAACCAGTTCTTGTTTTATGTATCCTGCGAGATCCCCAATATGGCGGGAGACTGTATCGTTCGAAAGCGGACGGCACTGTAGAAAGATGCTCTGCAGATTTTTCGTCGAGCATACATTGTGTTATGTCTACCACACATGGTTTTATATACTTTTCAGCGATAGTGTGCGCTTCTCCTGCTTGGGCAATGCGGTAACTAACACAGTCTGAGCCGCATACGTCATAGTTTTTTGGCTTCATAATAATTGTTCTTTTTTACGTACAAAAAATTCTTTACTCTTGACTTTGTCGGGATGCACAGTTTCTAAATGTCGGCGCATCTTAGCAGGTACCATTGAACTGTTAAGGAGGAGTTTGCTGCACAACAGAAAAGTGAGCCGTTGGAATCAACAAATCCGAGATTAATGTATGATCCGGCATACTTTCTTTTCTTCGCCTTTAGTGTGTCTTTAGATGTTTTACTACTTGAACTTGAAACCATAGAACGTCGTCATATCACCTTGATTTAAATTTGGCGCATCATCCAAGCGAACCACTTGTGAACCCTCCGTGGATGATTTTATTTTTATTGCAACAACTTTAAGCCAACGCTCCATTCTTCTTTAACACTAATTTGATTTGGCCAACTTTGTGAGAAATAGAATCTCTTCACGCACAAAATACAAGACTTTACAACTACTACGAACAACACGAGCGAACATAAAATACTGAGCGTGGTGCGAGTACGCAGCTTGATTAATTAATTCTCGGCTCCAAACAATTCTCCTTTATATTATTATTACACAACCATCGAATCATCTCGAACTCACCAGAAACTTCGGGCAGCCAGACTACGCGTCAACGAGAAGCGGCCGACGAACCAAGGTCATTCGATTGCTTATAGTCCGGAGGCGAATGGTGGCGTATGTGTAACATTTCCATGCAATAGGTCGGTCGCTTACTGAACAATATATTAAATTTACGTACCATCGTGCCGAAAAAAAAACTGGGACAGCAAAATGTAGTCTAATCTGCTGGACTATTAGCTTGTTTTGAAGTTATCAGTTTGATTTAATTATGTGACTGACGGATGTGTCAAAAGAAATATATTATAATATAATATAACCTAGTGTTAAGTATGCCACGTCGTTTGCAAGCCTAAGGATAATAACGGTGCAAATACCAAATATTAAAAAAGCTCGTTTTTATTTTTGTTACATTTTAAAACAATAAACATACGTATTTTCATTTTTCCTCGTACTTTTACAAAAGGTGCTAGTATTATTGTTTCGGTATTTAACCTTTTCACATCCATGACAACAATGATAACCTATCCTCAATAGATTTTCCATACTGTTTATAGCCTAGCAGCTATTCAACAACGAGAACTTTGTTGTCCCAGATTTTTTTCGGCGCGATGTACCCGTAAAACCTATAAGTAGGCGTTTCGTTTTGGTAGTTTATTTTCATCTTATGTAACTTTATTCTTATAGGTTTCTCTTTAATACATGAATTCATTTTATTATGACTGCAGGCGGAGCCCTAGTGGAAGCTTTGTGGAACACCGGGGTTCCGCGGAGCACAGTTTGAATAACGCTGGCCTAGCCACTAACAAGGCCACAGGACCGGATGGCGTTCCCGCAATAGTGCTTAAGAAATGTGTTGCTGAACTAGCACCTCCACTATGCAGGCTTCACTATCGTACAGAACTGCATGCTTTCCCTCTAGCTGGAAATGCGCTCAGGTACAAACAATCCCGAAGAAAGGTAGAAAACGATTCGAAATAGTTACCGTCCAATTGCCTTACTCCCCATCATGTCCAAAGCCATGGAGAAACTGATAAAAGAACAGCTCCTAAAATATCTCGAATCGGCAGGCATCATAAGTGATCGCCAGTATGGCTTCCGCAAGCATAGATTAACGGGACATCTCCTGACCAAACCAATCGAGAGCTAGGGCGAATCTCGTACAGTGGCCTTTGACATATCCAATTTGGTAGGGCGTGACATGTCGGATTGTTAAGCAAATTGACAGCACACGGACTACCACCAGCACCGCTTCTATGACTTTCAAATTTTTTTAATAGATCAAAGATTCCAAGTTGTTATTGATGGACATCTTTCGGGGGAATTTAAAATCAATGCCAGACTTTTGAAAGGAAAACAACGAAGTTTTAAAAATTTCCACAATTTATTTCTATTAACCGTGACACGTGTTTCGGTACACGGTGCCTTTCTCAAACGGACTAACTAAGATTGTGCTAAGAGTAAAATATCCTAAGTAGAGGTGGGTTGCGATATCGCAGTCTGCTACTTTGTCACTGCTACACCGACGTCGCAGTCACAGTCTGCTCCGATGCGAAGAAAATCGCAGCGATATTTTGGAGCAGTTTAGTTAAATGCACAAGATCTCTGACACAGCAATCACAGAACGCAGATGGTCGCAATAGCAAGCAGGCTACGCCGTCGCTGCGTTCTGCTTGGCTGGAGCGACGAAGCAAATCATG
>JAEQML010069098.1:0-17752 GCA_016904865.1 Pissodes strobi | reverse complement strand
GAATATTATACTAAACATCGATTAATGGTAGATAAATCAAAAAACAAAATGCATATTTCAAAAGAATATTCAAATTTTCGTAAAAACCCCAAATGCAGAAGCATAAAAATAACATCAATAACACTTAAAATTGCTTTTTAAAATTGGCCCGTCATTCAGTTAGGAACTTAATTTGCCCAATTATTTGAACAATCTGGTATTTAATTTTTTAAATTGCCCACCAAGTGAACCAATTAAATGCAATAATATTCACCAGAATTTTATACTAAACGTCGATTAATGGCAGATAAATCAAAAAATAAAATGCATGTTTTAAAAGAATTTTCAAAATTTCACAAAAAAGCCTCAAAACCTTAAAAATAAAAATAACATCAATAACACTCAAAATTGCTTTTAATAAATTGGACTGGACGTTAATTTGTCCATTTATTATTTGATCAATTTCGTATGTAAATTTTTTAAATTGACTACCAAGTGAACCAACTAAATACAATAATATTCACCAGAATATTATACTAAACGTAACTTAATGGCAGAAAAATCAAAAAATAAATGCAACTTTCAAAAGAATTTTCAAAACTTCACAAAAAATCTTAGAACCTTACGAGGGGGTAACCACTTCGAAAAATAGTGTACACCAAAATTATTATTTACAAAAAATTCCAAAAAATTACAAACAATTCCAAAAAATTACAAAAATTCCAGAAAATTATAAAAAATTCCAGGAAATTACAAAAAATTCTAGAAAATTACAAAAAATTACAAAAATTCCAAAAAATTACCACAATTACAAAAAATTATTTAAAATTTCAAATCAATTTTTCTCGCAAAAGGGAATGATTTTACATCTTATTTACCATCTTGTAGAGAATAATTTTGTACACAAGCTTCTTTCTTGTTGTGACAAATTTCTGAATAAAAGTTGGTAGTAGTGCTTCGGTCTGGCCGAGACGAGACGAGACTATTGAGGTATCGGTCTCGGTCTCGCAAGGTCTCGAGTCTTTGAGTCTCGTCTCGGTCTCGCCGAGACTATTCATTTTGTGGTCTCGGTCTTAGTCTCAGTCTCGCCGTGAGTCTCGTGCACTTCAAAAAAAAAAAATTTTTTTGAAAACCTTCCCAAGAATCGTTATTATAAATTCGACCTATTTTGGGATATTATCACGTTAATGAATAATAATTAGATTTTTTGGGTTTTTTCAGATAAATAATTTTAATAACCTCACAGTGTCGATCTTTTTAAGCAAAATTAATTTAAACAACAGTCACAAAAAAATCTTTAAAGAAGTAACAAAATTGGTAGGGAGGTTGGCAAGTAAAAAATATATCAGAGAGTAGAGTAGTCACTGTAGCAGAATAGTACTCTATATAATATTTTATATTTTCGAAAGTAAACCTAAAAACCTTTTCACGAGGCGCATTCCTGAGCAAAAAATATAAATGATTGTAAATAAACCTGGCAGAGTGCAGAAAGATTATTGGCTATTGGTTGCAAGTGAAGGATTCTGTTTGAAAGAATTAGGTTTTGCTTAAAAACATACCTACCTATTTAAGTAAACTACTTTTTTTATAAGAAAAAATAAACTAAAAACATATTAAAATAAAAAAAAATGCATAGTAACGCTTCTCTGGCTAGTCTGTAGTTTTTAGGGAAATCCCCAGCGGGTGGGTGAATTTGAAATTATTATAAACTATATAAGACCTGTTTTGAATTTTTTTTTCGGTTACTCATAAATATAGGTAGGTAACTAGAAAATTATAGGTACTTTATATACAGACATACTTTCCTAGATTTCTTTGATTTTCGTGTACTTAAATATTTGTTATACGTTACCTATAATTTAAAAAAACAAACCATTATTTTCGTACTATCCTACTTATAAATTATTTTTATTTCAACACTCGAGACTATCGAGACTGACGTGACGAGACTCTCGGTCTCGAGTTATAATTCCTAGTCTCGTCTCGGTAGCGGTCTCAAATTTCGAGACGAGACGAGACCTAGACTAGTCTCGTCGAGACCGAAGCACTAGTTTGTAGGTACCACAAATCTTTTTTTTTTCGGTTAGTTGATAATGGAAGATTTAAATTTTGCATATCCATACATTTATATAAAAATGTATGTATGAATAAATTTCCACCGATTAAGTACATCTTGATTTGTAAATCTATTGTCAGTTCTAAACAATCCCAAACAGAACTGGACATTGGGCCATCATTACATATGCATAATCTGCCCTATTCTCTGATTGAAAGTAGCTTTGCATTTTTGCAGCAGAAGTTGCTAAATAATAATTTTCCTTTAGAATGCCATTTTGTAGGGGTATTACAAAACCAACAACTTTGTTTGTCTTGGGTTCGTATTCCACTTTTGAAGTAATTTTGGTCCCATCTTCGCTTATCCAGACTACCTTTGGAAGACTACGGCTATCTAGAAATTTTGCCAACTCATTTATTCTTAGTAAACCTTCTTCTATAATTTCATCTCCCAATGATCTTCTTAAAGTTGTAATTGATGAGATTGAGTTCTGAAAATTGGCATAAACTGTTTCATACAGAAGTTTTCCGCCCACCAAAAACAAATAGGTACAGAGTTTTTCAATTTTTCGTCAAACCGATTACCTTGCTTCGACTTATTTTTATAATTTTTAATTGCAGGCTTGTAAAGAATATCTATTAAATATGAGACTTGGTTGTCCCCTAATACTTCCATGTTGTTTGCACATTCATTCGTCAAATTTACTTCGCTCAGTAACATTTGTTTTAAATTTTCGTTTTCTTTTATAAAGTTTGTGATATTGTCGACAGGTTCACAGTACGGTCTACTGATCCCCCTCTGAAAGTCTTTCTCGATTTCTCCTGGATCTTGATCTACGAGAATATTTCTCCAGTTTATACTTTTCTGGCTCTTCAACCTGATCCTTCACAGGGCTACGTTCTGAAATATAATCTGCGGGGTTATCGACCATAGCGCTGTTCGAGGCCCTGCTATTCTGAACATTCTGAGGAAAATCCAGATTGGTATTTGAGTTTTCGACATTTTCAGATTCAGATCGAGAATTCATAGTTATTTCCTCGGTTATTTCAGGAGAGAGTGCATTTTGCTCGGGTTGGATATGGTCGTTTTTTAGTTGCAGATGCGGTTCTAGATGTTCCAGGAGTGGACACATTAGAATAAAGAGTCGAATGCATATTATTTTGAGTACAAAAAGACTTGATTGATTTTTGGGAAAACTTCTGTTTTGATTGGGGTCATAAATTTAAATTATCTTTGGACTTTAGGTGCGTCTGGATATGCGTATAGAAATTTGAGACAGTCCAGAAAAATTTCTTAGATTTTTTTTATCTGTTTTATCTGCAATTAAATTTATATGGCATCAGTTTATCAGTCCACATAAGAAAAACAGAAACAATAATTATGAAATTAAATAATAAGACATTTCTAGAATTTTCAATGTTGCAACAATAATTATTATTGCTCCTACGGAAATTATCCAGCTGTTGGTGTTAGTACTAACAGGAAATTGGTAATTTCAGCCTTACAGGGTTTACTATTCAATTTAACTGGTTAACTTCGCAAAATATTTATAGCAACATCCAAAATTTATATTAATTATAGCAACAAGTAATAAGCTAGGGGTTTTCTTGAATTGCCAGGATCTGTCATCAGATTAAACAAATGAGCATCGCAAAACTGTCAAAAAATTACAATTTGTGTTCTTTTTAAATGGAACACCCCGTATATTATATTTTCATGGCAAAGTTCGTAGGGAGACGATTTCAGTGATATAAGGTTTGATGGGTCTATTTTGAATATCAATCCCGCAATTTACAGAAATATTTTCACACGAGGGTCTGTATGCGCCTTATGAACAATATTTCTGTAAAATGATTAGCCAATCGAAATGCTTCCGTGATGATTGACATATCTTCTAAAATAATTTGTCTTAACTAGAAAGAGCTAACCAAACGTGACCTATATTGGGCTACATTGGGTTAGTTTTGTCTAGTTAAATTAAATTACACGGAAAACTAATAGAATGTCAGCCAACATTTCTAGGGGTGCCGCGGCCGTGGCTATATTTATTATATGAACTTCTGCTCGTCGGTCATTATTTGCCACGAGTTTCCTCGGCTATTTGGCCGTTAGCGGTGGGCTAATATTTTTTTATATAAATGTTGGGGAGTGGATGATGCTTCTCACTCCAACACAAAGGGGGACGTAACACTTGGGTTATGTCGTAGAACCGCGTAACTGGTTCTGGTTAAATGTTCGAAGGACCACAGCCATAGGCTGAATTTATTGTTTCAGGAAAAGTTACATTAACCCACATTAAACACAAAATCCAAATTTGATTTAACTTTAATGTTAATTAATAAAAACGAAACGTCTATGTACAAAAGAAAATTAAATACTGGTATGATCTAGTCAAATGTTTGTACTTAAACCTACTCTTCGTCTGACACACTTAGTGTCAAATATCCACACCAATGCGTTAAAAACTAAATTAACAACAACCCTAAATTAACCACTAATCAGTCTAATCACTACGCGTTTCTCTTCTCACTTCTTACTAACTATAACAAACAACCATCTACAGAACTGCTTGTAAGTGGTCAAAATACACTTTGACTTACAAAACTTCTTCCAACTCTCGCGATAACATTTAATTAAATACAGAGCAATACAAAAAGGGCAGAGAGAACTTGAAAAAGTAATTTAGAGCTGCAGAGATGCGATTTAAGAGCGTCACATAAGAGCAGAGCAACAAATGGCTCAAAGGCCAGTTTGTTATTATCGCATTATTAAAAAAAAGGGCAGAGCAACTACAGGCTCGACAGCCCGGGTAGACCTTACGTGACTTCTACAAACTTCTGACTAACTTAAAATTTTGTTCTTTGTCTCTTTCCACGCACTTCTTTCGAATCACAAAGAACCATTAATACATCAACACATTATAGAGATTAGAAAATGCAACAGAAACAGCCTAAAATTCGAGCACGGTCAAAATGACCTGTCAGGCTTCAGATAAACGTTAATAAATAAGAGTTTTTATAGCTTTCATAATACTCGAGAATGTTTTTAAGGGCAAAATAATTTTCAAGAGCATTAATAAATAAAATTGGTGTGACGTTTCACAACAATAAATATTCATAATATAGTCATTGACGTTGGTATTGACTATCGATATTTTTAAAAAATTTAATAAAATCTATAAATACTGTTTAAATTTTTAGCATGGTTAAAGATTCGGTTAAATGTCCCCTTAAAAGTTTTTAAATTACAAAAAATTACTAAACATTTCAATAAATTACAAAAAAAATTAAGGAAAATTACCATAATTACAAAAAATTTAAAATAATTACCAAAAATTTCAAATAATTACAAAAATTACAAAAAATTTCAAATAATTACAAAAATTACAAAAAATTACGAGCAATTACAACCTATTGTACACCATATTTACAGAGTGGTTACCCCCTCGGAACCTTATAAATAAAAATAGCATCAATAACACTTAAAATTGCTTTTAGAATTTGGTCTGGACGTTAATTTGGACATTTATTATTTGATCAATTTCATTTTTAATTTTTTAAATTGCGTACCAAGCGGACCAACTAAATACATTTAAATTCACCAGAATATTATACTAAACGTCGATAAATAAAAAAAAAACAAAATTCAAGTCTCAAAAGAATTTAAAAAATTTCGTAAAAAAACTCAAAACCCCATAAATCTAAATAACACGATAACACTTAAAATCGAATTTAAAAATTAGTCCGCCATTCCGTCAGGAACCTAATTTCTCCACTTATTTGATCAATTTCGTATTCAATATTTTAATTGCCCACCATGTGAACCGACTAAATACAAAAAATTCACCAGAATATTATACTAAACGTCGATTAATGGCAGACAAATCAAAAAAACAAAATGCATGTTTCAAAAGAATTTTCAAAATTTCGTAAAAAAGCCTCAAAACCCGAAAAATATAGATAACATCAATAACACTTAAAATTGCTTTTTAAAATTGGCCCACCATTTCATCAGGAACATATTTTCCAAAATTATTTGATCAATATCCTTTTTAATTTGTAAACTTGCCTACCAAGTGAACCAACTAAATACAATAAAATTTACCGGAATATTATACTAAACGTCGATTAATGGCACATAAATTAAAAAACAAAAAAATTTAAAAAAATCTCAAATCTCGGAAAATACAAATAACATCAATAACACTTAATATTGCTTTTAAAAATTGATCTGTTGTTTTGCCAGGAACTTAGTTTCTCCAATTATTTGATCAATTTTGTATTTGATTTTTTAAATTGCCCACCACGTGAGCCAACTAAATACAATAATATCCACCAGGCTCTTATACCAAATCGCAAAACGTCGATTAATCATCTTAAAGAATACAATTATCAGAATATTATACTAAACGTCAACTTATTGCAGATAAATCAAAAGAATTTTCAAAATTTATTTAAAATTTAATAAAAAAAACCAAACCAGAAAAATAAAAATGACATCAACAACACTTAAAATTATTGCATTTAATAATGGATTCGCTATTCTGTCAGAAAGTTAATTCGTCCATTTATTAATTTAATACAATAATATCTACCAGGCTATTATACCAAAGCACAAAGCGTCGATTAATCATCTTAAAGAATACAATGAAAACTTTAATCCACAATTAAATTAAAAAATTATACATACCATAACTTAAGAATCATTTAATGGCTGGAATCATGGAAGATAAGGCAAATAAATGAAGAACAACCATTCATCATGTCTTAGTGTTCAAGTAAATTTGAACAGGCGTTTCATTCAATTGCATAATCAGGAACTGAATTTGTCCATTTATTTGATCAATGTAAATTTTTTAAATTGCCTACCAATTGAACCAACTAAATATAATAATATCCACCAGACTATTATACCAATTCACAAGACGTCGATAATCATTTAAATGATAATTTTAATCTACATTTATATTCAAAAATCCTACATACCGTAACTTCAAAATCTTTTAATGTCTTGTATTTCATGGAAGATAAGGCAAATAAATCAAGAACAACCATTCATGTCTTAGTGTTCAAATAAATTTGAACAGGTGTTTCATTCAATTGCATAATATTCCCACGGCTAATAACCGAAATATAAAACTAACATCAACAACACTTAAAATTGTTTATAATAATGGGTTCGCCATTCCGTCAGGAAGTTAATTTGTGCATTTATTTGATTAAAGTTAATTTTTTAAATTGCCCACCAAGTGACCCAACTAAATACAATAATATCTACCAGAATATTATACCAATTTACAAGACGTCGATTAATCATTTAAATGATAATTTTAATCCACATTTATATTCAAAAATCCTACATACTTTACCTTCAAGATCTTTTAATGTCTTGGATTTCATGGAAGATAACGCAAATACATCAAGAACAACCATTCATGTCTTAGTGCTCAAGTAAATTTGAACAGGCGTTTGATTCAATTGCATAATCTTCCCACGGTTAATATCAGAAATATAAACCTAATACCAATAACACTTAAAATTGTTTTTAAAAATGGGTTTACAAATCCGTCAGGAAGTTAATTTATCAATTTATTTTATCAATGTTAATTTTTTAAATTGCCCACCAAGTGCCCAACTAAATACAATAATATCCACCAGACTATTATACCAATTCACAAAACGTCGATTAATCAGCTTAATGATAATTTTAATCCACATTTATAATAAAAATCCTACATACCGTAACTTCAAAATCTTTTATTGTCTTGGATTTCATGGAAAATAAAGCAAATCAATCAAGAACAACCATTAATTTCTTAACGTTCAAGTAAATTTGAAGTTATATTTGATTCAGTTGCATAATCTGCCCACGGTTAATAACCGAAATATAAAACTAACATCAACAACGCTTAAAATTGTTTATAAAATTGGGTTCGCCATTCCGTCAGGAAGTTAATTTGTACATTTATTTCATCAATGTTAATTTTTTAAACTGCCCACCAAATGAACCAACTAAATACAATAATATCCACCAGACTATTATACCAAATCACAAAACGTAGATCAATAGTCTTAAAAAATACAATGATAGCTTCAATCCACATTTAAGTTCAAAAATCCTACATACCATAACTTCAAGATCTTTTAATCGCTTGAATTTCAAGGAAGATAAGGCAAATAAATCAAGAACAGCCATGCATGTCTTAGCGTTCAAGTAAATTTGAAATAGCGTTTTATTCAATTACATAATCTTCCCCACGGTTAATATCTGAAATATAAAACTAACATCAATAACACTTAAAATAATGTGTATTTATTATTGTATTTATTTTTTTAAATTGCCATTAAGTGAACTGACTTAATACAATAATATTCACCAAACTATTATACCAAATCACAAAATGTCTACCTTCAATAATAAAATCATAATTTCAATCCAAATTCAAATTCAAAAATCCTACATACCGTAACCTGGAAATCTTTGAATCGCCGGGATTTCTTGGCAGATATAAGCAAACAAATCAATAAAAACCATTGATTTCTTAACCGTCAAGTAAATTTGACCAGACGTTTCATTCAGTTGCTTGTGACTTCCCACTTCTTACATATTAAAAATAAATATACCATCAATAATACGTAAAATTGCTTCTAAAAATTGATCCGCTATTCCCTCAGAATTTTAATTTGTAAAATTATTTTATCAATTTCGTTTTTAAATTGTCCACCAAGTGAATCAACTAAATACAATAATATCCACCAGACTATTATACCAAATCACAGAACGTTGATTAACCATCTTAAAGGATACAATGATAGTTTCAATCCACATTTAAATTCAAGAATCCCACATACCATAACTTTAAAATCTTTTAATGGCTTGGATACAGGCAATAGCGTTCAAGTAAATTTGAACAGGCGTTTCGTTCAGCTGCTTAATCTTCGCACGGTTAATAACCGAAATATAAAATTCACATTAATAACACCATTGTACAATGATAACACCTAAAATTTGTTTTTAAGATCTGGTTCGCCATTCCGTCAGGAAGTTAATTTGTTCGTTTAGCAGGGTAATTTTTTTAAATTACCCACCAAGTGAACCAACTAAATACAATAATATCCACCAGACTAGTATACCAAATCACTAAACATCTATTAATCATCTTAAAGAATACAATGATAATTTCAACCCACATTTAAGTTAAAAAATTCTACATAGCTTAAATTTGAAATCTTTTATTGGCTTGGATTTCATGGATGAACCAACTAAAAAAATCATATCCACCACAAAACGTCGATTAATGACAGATAAATCAAGGAACAAAATACATTTTTTCAAAAGAATTTTCAAAAATTTGTAACAGAAAATGTGAGGGATCCTTCCTAATTTTAACTTGTTTTATGTTATGTGATGTAGCATCAATAACACTTAAAATTGTTTTCAAAGAGTGGTTCGCCATTCCGCAGGAACTTAATTTGTCCAATTATTTCATCAATTTCGTATTTAATTTTTTAAATTGCCCTCCAAGTGAACCAACTAAATAAAATAATACCAACCGGGCTATTATACCAAACCATAAAACGTCGTTTATTGACAGATAAATACAAAACCAAAATACATTCTTTCAAACGAATTTTCAAAATTTCGTAAAAGAAAATGTGAGAGTTCCTTCCTAATTTAGCCTGTTTTATGTTATGTAATGTAGCATCAATAACACTTAAAATTGATTTTAAAGAGTAGTCCGCGATTATGTCAGAAACTTAATTTATCCTATTATTTGATTAATTTCATATTTAATTCTTTAAATTTTCCACCAAGCGAACCAACTAAATAAAATAATAATCATCAAACTATTTTACCAAACCACAAAACGTCGATTAGTGACAGATAAATCAAAAAACAAAAAGTATTTTCAAAGCTTCGAAAAAGCAAATGTGAGAGTTCCTTCCCAATTTTAGCATGTTTTATGTTATGTATTGTAGCATCAATAACACTTTAAATTGTTTTTAAAGAGTAGGTCACAGAAACCTAATTCTCCAAATATTTGAACAATTTCGTATTTAATTCTTTAAATTGCCCACCAAGTGAACCAACTAAATAAAATGATAATCATTAGCCTATTATACCAAACCACAAAACGCCAATTAATGTCAGATAAATCCAAAGACAAAATGCATGTTTTCACAAAAGTTTTCAAAAATTCGTAAAAAATGTGAGAGTTCCTTTTTGATTTTAGCCTGATTTATGTCATGTAATGTAGCATCAATAACACTTAAAATTATTTTTAAAGACTAGTTCACCATTCCATCAAGAATTTAATTTGTCCAATTATTTGATCAATTTCGTATTTAATTCGTTCAATTGTCCACCAAGGGAACAACGATACTATTATAACAAACTACAAAACGTCGATTAATGACAGATAAATCAAAAAACAAAACGCATGTTTTCAAAAGAATTTTCAACACGTCATAAAAGAAAAAGTGAGAGTTTCTTCCTGATTTTAGCCTGTTTATTTTGTGTAATCAGTTGATTTAGTCCCGTAAATTTTAAGTGTTGAACTGCTCGAAGACACTCCTATTTTATTGACAAGTAAGTAGGTAGGTAACTACATTTTTCTATTCTTCCAAAAAATATTTCTTATAAATATTTTCAAACATCTCATTAATTTTGATGCCGAAAGCATTTTGCAAAAGGATTTTATTAAAAATGTTTGCACGAAAAACACAAATTTCTTGCAATTCAGTACATAATTAACGAAAATTTACAGATTTACAAACATTTGTTTCCTTTTTTATTTGCTACATTTAAATGATTTTTTTTGTCAAAATGTAGAGAACAAATTCGAAGGTTTTTTATACTTCTAGTTTTGTCTGAAATAATATGATATTTTAAAAATGAAAGACTGGAACTCTTAAGCAAGCATTGCTTATTTTTTTTGTCGTCTAGTATCCCTTTCACTAATATAAGTCTACACTTTTTAGTAAAATATTCAAGTTCACAATATACAACATTCTGGTAAAGCAAGACAGATTTTTGTAAATCGCCATTGCACGCACCCTGCATATTGCCATGGGGATATTAGTATCTTTTTAAGTAATTCCTACTTGAGAGCCCCTGATAAATTAAAAGTTAACTTTTACTTTGAAAAGGTCGTATTTCGAACAAAACTGAAAGTATCAAAATTTCCTGAATTTCTATTTTAAATTCTGCTAAAAATCATTTAAATATAACCAACGAAAAAAAGCATATATTTATAAACTTTCGGGACAATTAAAATTTGTTGGTTTTTGTTTACTACCCTTAAAAGCTTATAATATAATGTATAATAATATAATGCTTTTTTGTCAAAAAATTTCACAATTTGTGGACAAAGCTAGAGCTAGAGCATAAAACATACAAATCATATAAAAACACAAATAGAAACATGCAATGAAGAGAAAAAGAAAAACCAAACTAAGTATACAAAACTTTATACAATTGTCCAATTTGTACGTGGCGTGGTCAAACTTTTCTGAAATATTATATAAAATACTAAATATCAAAATATTTAACCATTTAAACATCAAGTACTACAGACAGAAGTTTATTTTAATTATTTTGCTAATTATGCATAAATTTAGCCTGAAAGATATTTTGCTATTTACAAAATTAGCTTCTATAATCAAATAAAAAACTAATTCAACTAATACGTTTGTTCTAGTGCCACCCTGGTGGGTAACAACACCAAGCTCATCGCAGCAAGGTAACTATAATACAATGATGTTTTATTTTGTGCGGTATTTATTTGATAACTAGGTTCAAATCTAACTCAGTTTCATAATCCAAACTTCTACTAAAAAAATATGGGTATGGATTAACGCATCATATTGTAGAAATTACTGTATCATTTATGGGTTAAATTATATTACAAATTCTATGGGTTCCATATCGAAACCCTGTATATTTTCTTTAATCATAAACTTATCAATTCAATTTCATCGAAATGAATGAATTAAGTCATATCAAACAAATACGCCTCTTAAGGCAATTTTGATCAAAATATGAAAAGGTAAGATGGCATTGTGACTGTTAATTTGAATCCTCAATACAGGATTTTTTAAACGATGTGATTGTTGATGTAACAATTGATGGAAATTGGTAAAACGCTAATTTTAACTGGATTAATTTTTTATTGGCATTTATTTGCATTTTTCAATATATTAATTTAATTTTTAGGTGGAGACCATTGGCCAACTGGTCCCACACCTCCAGGTAAGATAAGAATTTGATAGGAAATTGAAATATTGGAATATTTTCCCCAATTATCAAAATGTTCTGAATAAAGCAGAATACTAACCCTTCAATTTTCGTGGTTAGTTTGGGTTATTGTTTGGTTGGCATTGATTATTATAGAAGCATCGGTATTTTATTTAAATTTTTACACCTCTAGAGTTCTATACAAAAGCTTAGAAAAGCTATCAGAATTTTGTGTATGGAAACCTAATAGCAATCATACTAAGAATGGTAGGTAAGAACATATTTAACCATAGATTTAAGTCTAGTATTATCTATATAGATTGTTTTTTTCAACTTGGGATACAGATTCGTTACACTGAAAATAACTGTTACTCTTAGCGCATCTTTATTTTAAATACTTCTTGTACTGTACTTTACTATACTTCATTTATTTAATAATACATTTTCGAACTGTTTTTTAAATAACTCATTTAAATTTGTATTTTGTTTCAGATAAAACGCCGAGTGGTAAGATGAACACGTAATAAATTTGGACCTAGATATCTCTGCGAAAATAACTAATAAATTACTAATCTACGAAAAAGTAGAACTGCCTCTGAAATTTTATATGATGAATTGAATAATATTTTGAGATAGTCGAAACTTACAAGTTCAAGATTGAATCCCGACTAAATTATTTGCAGTTAACGAAGCAATTATGACTTCAGACATTTTTAATTGAAAATTTTAGGTCGCAATTTTCACCCCGATTTTTAGATTGAGTTGGCATTAAATTTTTTTAATCTTTCAAGCGTTATTTCAAAATATTGAGCTTTGCTCATGAAAATTGACGACATATCGAAACGAAGCCAACTGATATCAAATGGAAATTTTGACATACCTTCTAAAAACATCAAATGTATGCATGGCACATAGAATTTGGTAATTTCTAAGTTCTGTGCTTATGAGAAATTATATTAAATTTATCCCCAAGTATTTTAGGCCAAATTACCCTCGTTATTCATCATAATTATGCATATCCCTCAAAACTCTAGAAAAGAAAATTGGGATCGAAAAAAATATATTTTCAATATATTTTTTTACGAAAATCTAACATAAAATATAAAATCGAATTGGCAATTCATAGCCTAAGGTTTTCCTAAGACGCTTATTTTTTAACATGATTTTCTCGAGAATTATTATCATATATTTCGTTTAAAATGACTGACCTCCCCAGTAAGTTTACTGGGTTTGCATTCTCGTTTATCGTATAATTATTTTCCCCCAATTAATATTTTCTATTTTTTCGCTATGGTTTAGAAAATTAGCATAGTCCAAGTTTAAGCCTAAAAACACATATAATTATTGTCTGACTGTTCTTACTTACATTTTATTTTCCAAAACCGCCAACAACTAGCGGTAAGTTCTAATTATAGCTTTACATCATGTATGAGGGCAAAAACAAATTCAAATATAAGTAAATTAAATATAAATTTACACAAAGTATTATACAATGATGCGAAGGAAAATTATTTTTCAATATTTAGTTGGGATTCTTTAAGATTATTGATTTAGAAAAAATCCTTGCTGCATCAGTTTTAGCAACTCCTAACTACAGTAAAGCAATTCTTATGCATTAACCCGAGCAGGACCAACTTTTTCTGCTAATATCGCGTACCAGGGAGGGGTTTAAAAATGTCCACACACACACATAAGTCAAGAAATAATTTATTTATATCAATGGATTTTAGAGATGTAACACAAGTATATACGCATCTATCACACAGCCGAACTCTTGGTCCTAGAACCAACGATCTCTGATGTGTCCAAAGCCATGTCCAAGCTTAAGAACAACAAGGCAACAATTAGAGGAAACTGAGAGTGAGGCGGGTTAAATTAAAATCTAAAATTAATATTAAGGAATTAAGAAAATTTACTACTACGATTACGTAGGCCAGAACGAGTTGTCTGTGAACCGTACAAATTAGACACTAAGCTCAATATGTCGGAGAGTAGGGGTGTATTATTTATATAAGGCGCCACTGAAATCAGAAAGTCACTAAGTTGGAAAGTGGAGCTTATTCTGGTTTAAGCTAAGCACAACAAAAAAATTAAGCAGTTTAAATTAATATTCATCAATGAAATAGATACCCGATGAAATAGAAAGATGTGCTTTTAATCTGTGAAGAAAACCGAATAGAATAATATAAAAACCAAAGATAGTCAGAATAACTCGATTATCAAGCCAAAGTAATTCGGAACTAATACTCTAAACATTTATTAATGACTTGAACGAACCATAATCCAAGGTGAATCAGTTAAGTCAAATTACAGGTAGTTCGATTCGGATCAATTATTGAGCTAACAATAAACAACAAACTGGAAGTTAAGAGAGGATTAAATGGAGCCAGAAATAAATCAATTACGGTAATTAGAGGAAAAGTTAAATTAATCAACAGGGTCTTTAAAAATCCACTGACGCTGGACTTGTTGCCTCAAAATTTAGGCAAAGCGAAATTTCTGTAACGAAATTTATAAAGAAAATTAGGAAACTACGTATAATGACATCACAAAATGGAAACACTTTAAACCTGAAGTCCCTCACCTCGTAAGCAGTACAACTCAAGATCCCAATTACGTAATGTGCAGTCGTTGTTCAAAAACCATTTTGAACACTTTCTCAAATCTAACGATTTAATTTTGGACAATTTTAACATTCCACGCCACTGTCCTCGCATTTCAAAGAAATTAAAACCTTGGCGATACTGACACAATCCCATCGAAATGTCTCAACAATGGAAGCCATGCCCTACAGCACTAGTATCATACCTTGATATGCCAGATATGGAGAGACGAAATAATGCCGAGCAGCTGGAAAAAAGCATTATAGTCCCTATTCATAAGAAAGGAGATAAACTGTCTTGCTCAAACTATCGCGGGATATCCTTTATCAATACGGGATATAAAGTTATTTCACTTATCCTACTAGAGACCCCCTATGTTGAAAATCAAATAGGCGACTATCAATGTGGCTTTCGGAAAAACCGCTCCACCGTAGATCAAATATTTACAATCCGACAATTAATGGAAAAATGCTGGGAGTACAGCAAAATTCTTCACCAATTATTTATTGATGTTAGACAGGCCTATGACAGCATTTGTAGAGTCGAGCTATAGAATGCGATGCCTGCACTTGGAATACCGAAGAAGCTTATCAACATCACAAAGGCGTGTGTTGAGGGATCAGCCAGAGCGGTAAGAATTGGAGAAAGAATCTCGACGTTCTTTTTGATTTATAATAGACTCAAACAGGGAGATTCTATATCCCCTCTGTTATTCAATGTAGTACGAGAGGCAAAAACCAAAATCCTACTGTTTATAGACCAGGGACCTCGCCTAATACTGGCTCTTCCGGATGATATAGAGATCATGGGAAATACGACAGTTGACATTAAAGAGGACTTTTTCAGGCTGGAAAGTGCTGCAAAAGGTGTTGGCCTGAAAATAAATGAAGCAAAAACAAAGTGTATGGCAACAATGAGGACTGAACAGAGAGATCGAATCGGACAGAGCGTTACAATGCATCAATGTAACTTTGAGAGAGTCCATCAATGTAAGTATTTGGGGGCTACGATAACGTCAAACAACAGCATGCCTGAAGAAATCAATACCAGAATACAAAGCTACAATCGTTGCGGGTTTGCATTACAAAAAAATATGAGGTCTAAGAATATTTCTAATAATACAAAGATAAAAATATACCACACCCATTACGACATATGCATGTGAGACTTGGACCCTTACAAAACAAAATGAGAACCGACTAAAAATAGCGAAAAGGAAAATCTTGAGAGGCGTATACGGATCAATCCTAGATGAGAATACACAGCAGTACCGAACCAGAACCAACATCCAGTTGTAAAATTGATTTGGGAGCAAGCATCAGTCGGCGTGCGTCCACGTTTTAAACATCGACAATCTGAAACTCAGGATGATGGATAGACAACAATGGAGGCAAATCGCGAAGTTAGCCAAGACCCACCCCAGGCTGTA
Source organism: Pissodes strobi (assembly GCA_016904865.1). NCBI lineage: Eukaryota > Metazoa > Arthropoda > Insecta > Coleoptera > Curculionidae > Pissodes > Pissodes strobi. Next base: position 1,449 of record JAEQML010069098.1, on the reverse strand, counting down.
GAGGCTACGGAGTAAGAGTAAGTAAGTAACACAAGTATAATATTCTGATTACTAAATACTTCAAAACACAGAAAATGTATGTTTATTTAGACAGTCCACCATTCAACAAAATCGCCAAGGCTGCAGCACAAAAGTGAGACGCACTCTATAAAGCAAAAAGTTGTAAACACCTCATCAGTTCTTACTGCTTCATAAGGCCCAGAGAAAACTATCTCTGGAATACTGTTCTCATATATGGAGCTCGGCACCCAAACACTTGCTCAAGAGAATAGAGCGGTCCATCTTGTGGATGACCCAGAGTAGACGAAAGGCCTTGAGAACCATACGCATTGAAAAAAGTGGCGGACCTATTTCTTTACCATCGATACTACTACGGAAGGTGTTTGAACGAGCTGGTACTTATAATTCCGCTCATCAGAAACACCCGCCAGAGCCAAGCTGCTCAGCAACATACGATTCAGTTGCGAATAACTGGGACGTTGCTGTTGTGGGACTCCTTTGTCTGGAGGGCTGCCTCGCTCTGGAATGGAGTTACGAGTAACGTCTTTGCCGAAAACTACAACCTACAGCGCTTCAAGCCCAATAGTCCATCGTCTTCTCCGCACACGCACCTCTCGTTGAATGATGTAATATTTTTCTTCTCCCTCTGTGTGTGCCGAACATAAAAAAACTGAAGAAGCTACGTCACAAGTCGAACAAATAACTAGCCAATTTACTTTCTCTCCCCTTTTTCGATTTTGTCAATATAAAACAGCAATGACATCTGCCTTTTCCAGATGTACGTCGGGTGGGCAAAGGGGCACTGGTAATATATTTTCTTTTAAGTGCTACCTCAATTACCATCACTATATGATGCTCGTTTTTAGATATGTGCTTGGGTTAGTTTTGTTAGTGCCAGAGATTGTAGAAACAATCGACGTCGGTTACCCTTTTGCATTCCAGCAAGGAAAAGGTAGTAAGAAAGAGGGAAATGAATTGAAAGCTGCAATGTCAATAAGTTTAAAGAATACTGGTATTGGCCACTTTCTAGTAGAGCTTTTTATGGAATATTTCCCTGCGATTTGGTCTACTTGTGTCTCATTATAAAAAGATTTATGTCAGATCTATCCTTTTGATTATTGCTCATAGCAACATCATCATGTTGTGTTGATAAAAACAAAATTATTTGAGTGACCTTCTCCTTGGTAACATATGGTAGAATTGTTACAGGTGACATTCCTAATTTTGGATGAGCAAAGGCAAACATAGTAATATCAATGAAGATTCCTATCTTCTCTTTCTTCATAATTTTGGAATAAGTTTCCTATTTTGTTGCAGCAAGGAAAGGTCAAAATCCTTTTATAATTTTCTTACAAGTTCTACAGACGTGTAGTACCTGGTGTTTGTTAAGATCCCGAACAGAATTTATAATCGATGCCACCAATATTGTGACAATGCCCTTGAGTCCTC
>JAEQML010069097.1:0-17753 GCA_016904865.1 Pissodes strobi | reverse complement strand
AGGTATGTTGTCGGGTCCCTCTGAGTTTGTTTGTAAGTGTTGTCTTGGAGAATTTGTTTCATTTTGTTTTTGTATTCATCTGTGTTCATTACTACTGTGGCGTTTCCTTTGTCTGCGAGTAAAATCACAATATCTTTATTTCTTTTTAAGTTTTTGAGCGCTTTGATTTCTGAGGGTTTTATGTTGGGTTTTGGTGGTTGGCTGGTTCTTAGGCGAAACGTCGTGAGACTACCAATTCTATTGAAACCCGGAATAACACTTTTGTTCATTCTACCATCCGTGAAAACCTACGTGTTAGTTTGTAGGTTTTCACGGATAGACACTGTTTGACAGTTTTCCCAATAATACATTTCTTAATAGTGTCATTTTTCAAATTTCTAGTAGCCACAATGGAAGATATTATAGCTACATGTAGTTTAGAATTGGATAAATAATGTCCTCCAGATTGACAATTGGTATTAATGGACACTAAGATGGCAGATGGAGGTGCTTGTAAATCATTGGCAATTTTATCTATATCAGATCGATTAAAAACTGCTCCAGCCAATCAGGGACGGCTTAAGACTTCTTGAGGCCCTGGGCCTAGATGTAACAGGAGGCCCCCTTGCCTGCGGGGGAGGGGCTGTCCCCTTCCCTGGGCCCGCCCACACCCCGTCCATTCATTACATGCGCCGCAGGCGAAAATTTTCGTAAATTTCAAGGTCATTGTCAACACAAGGTCAAGGTCATAACTTTTGCAGAACTATTGGAATTGTTCTTCAAATAAATATTACAATTATTATTTTTTCCGTTAAAAGTTACTTACATGTGTTTCCGACCATGTTTTATCTCCTTCAAAAACTACACATGAATAAACAGCAAAATAAAATAGGTAATTAATTTTTCCAAATGCAAAAGGCAACTTTCCGCAACATATATTTCTTCCAATGCGGGATTAAAAAGTTTACCGGCTCTCTGGAACGGGTAAACCAGCGCCTTTGCCAAATTAACACGTCGGATAGTTTTGATCGGCAGTGAATTGATTAAATTATAAATTGTTTAAGATTTAATGTACCTCTAATTTGTGTGACATTGCGATTCTTTTTAATTAATTTTGTCTTTGTAGGGTATTTAGAAAATCTTTTAGCATTCACTTAAATAGGCGGAGCCCCCCTTGACATAGCTACATTTGTTTCAGCAAAAAAGTATCTTATCTCTTATAGGGAATAAGACATTAATAAATGAGAAAAAATAAGTTTTTAACTAAAATGTAACGTATATTGTGGAAACTTTACTAACAAAATAACAAATTATAATTAACAAATTACAAAGGTCGTTTTCTACATTTGCAGAAGCAAAATCGTGGATTATATCTTCAAAATCAATGGTTTTAAAATTTCGCTTTCAATACTCATCAAACTTAGGTTATTCAATCGTGACTGGCTCATGCGGTTTCTAATTTCGCTTTTGACTATTTTAAGTTTGGAGAATGAACGTTCCCCGCTTGCATTGGTGACCATCATGGACAAAAAAATTCTCATAGCAATTTCAATGTTTGGAAATACTGTGAACATATTTTCTTTAAACATATATGTATAACGCGTAGCGATTGCAATAGGCTTATCATCTCCATCTTCTGTTAGTTCATCTTGATCATCAGTAGATTTAGATTTCTTTTTCTTCTCATTTTTATTTTTCTTCCCCATTTCTACTTCCTGTTTTTTTAGTTTTTCAATATCGATGCTGATATAGGATTTGAAATACTCACATTCCAAAATTAATTCATCGGTGTTAATGTCCTTGTCATAAAATTGCGACAGTTTTACGGCTTCTCTTGAAAGTTAAATTTCAGTTAGGTGAGAAATTTTTTCAAAAAAACGAAACCTTTCAAATATTTGTTCATATTTTTGACCACGTTTTTCAATATTTGAAATTAGACAGATTATTGTTAGATAGGTTTCGACTCTAAATTTGTGACTGCTTTGAAGAGTAACGTCGGTGTCTTTATTTTCGTTACCTTCAAGGAAAGTTACTTTGACACTTCGTTGTTTTACTCGTTTCTGAGTATCGCGGTACTCCTTTATAACTGATTTTTCTCTGGCTTTTGATTCAAAAGAATTAAAAACGTCTCTTTTTTTCTTGATATATGTCATCAACGATTTAAAAGTTTTACAGTTTTAGACAAATTTAAGTTTTCCTTTTGGACGAACAAATTTACTTTGTTAATCCGAGTCAAAATATCATTCCAAAAAATAGTTAAGAAACTGGTTTCTAATTCATCCATCTTGGTATTTAATGTTTTTGCATTAAGACGTGCATCTGCTGATTGCAATTTGTCATTACTTAAGGTAGCAAGACTCATTTGGATTTCTTTGTATCCACAATTTAAAGCTGTAACTGCATCTTCACGAGCAGACCAACGTGTTTTTGATAAGCTTTTCAGTACTTTATTATCAGAACTTAAATTTAAGTTCATTATTTCCCAACGGAATGATGAAGAAAATAAATTGTAGAGGTTTTCAACAAAGTCCATGTAAATTGTGACATTCAAGTTGCATTCTAGCGCTTGGACGCCAATTAAATTTAAAGAATGTCCTGCGCATGGTACGTACATAGCATACTTATTTTTTTTGTTTAAGTCGAGTTTGCAGTCCTGAATACTGACCTGACATATTCGACGCATTATCGTTTGACTGACCACGACAGTCATCTAGCAAAATTTAATTTTTTTCTAAAAATGAAACGACAACATCTGCCAGATACTCTGCTGTATGACCATGAATATGAATAAATTGTAAAAATTGTTCAATGGGTACAGCATTTTTGACATATGGTAAAATAAATGTTAGTTGATCGGCATGTGTCACATCCGGTGAAGAATCAACAGAAACAGAATAATACTTGGCTTTCTGTACTTCAGTGACGATAGTCGCCAAGACTTTCGATCCCATTAATTGAATGAATTCCTCACAAAGTGTAGCTGATAAATACGAAGGGCTACCTTTTCCAGCATTACCATACTTCTTTATGTGCTGATCTAAAAATGGATCAAATTGACTAAGCATTTCCAATGTTCCTAAATAATTTCCGTTTTTAACTGAACCCATATTTTAATTTTCTCCTCTAAAAAGAAGTCCTCTTGAAGCTAAAAACTTTAGCACTTCTTTCCAGTATTGACGTTCATCATTAACTTGCCTCATTAATTGGGTATCTATACGGCCAGATACCCGTAAGCGACTCTGGTAGGTCATCATACAGTTCCTGTGTTCAGGAGAATTTTCATGTTGCGAGGCAGCCATACCTGTATGCTTCCAGTCATTGAATCCAGTGCTGGTAAATGCAGAAGAAATGGATGAAAACAATTTACACACAAAGCAGTAAACCTTTCTTTTTGACGGAGAATAAATAAGCCATTCGCGATCTACAACCTCCCCGTTACGTAACTGTCTCTTAAACAACGATGCGCATAGGTTTCTTGTTTTAGTATTACTTCCTTCTATGTATAAACGCGCTGATTTCCGGAAAGTGGAATCTCGATTGGCACAAGCTGATGGACCTTTATCAATCCAATAGGACTGTAATTTGTCGACAGATAGAGGCCATAGACCTGGATCCGTACTTTCAATATCATCATTAACTTTATTAATTGCACTTTGCTCCTGATCAGCTTCGGGTTCGGCCTGTGTACCCTCAACGTCCGTCACTTCGGTGATCGAAGAAATCGTTAATTCATGAACATTTTCAATATTTTCATTATCATCACTTATGCTGGCACTGGTAGATGCGCAACTTGGTATATCGACTACTTTATTGAAGAATTGGGTAAGTTTGGGTAGTTTATTAATTTTTTCCCGAGGACGGCCAGGCCAGACAAAACACCAACACCTCTTTGTCGTTGACAATGTGCCGACGCCGACTATTTTTTTTTTATTAAACGACAGCCGAATTTGTGCCTCCTGGTCCTATTAAATTGAACTGATAATAGATGAATAGAAATATTGTTCTGTTGCTTTTGACATTTTGTATTAAAATTCTAGTTAAAAGTTAAAGGTTAATATATTTTATTGAAGGGGGTATTTCGTGTTTCGTGGTCTTTCTGAAACTAATATATATTTTATGATTGATGGAAATCAAAAAAAACTTTGAGTTTTTACTGATAATATTAATAAAACTTTTTCTCTACACGCTACTTTTTTTTCTATAATTTTTTCTTCATAATTTTTTTTAATTAGGCGTAGGCTTAGCGAGGCCCCTTTGGCGCCGGAGGCCCTGGGCCCGGGCCCAGCCGGCCCATGCCTTAAGACGTCCCTGCAGCCAATGGTGTTAATAAATATAACCCTGCTTGCTTTACAGTAACACACAACTTTTTTCCCCCTTCATAGTTAGGCTTGTACTCCTTGTTTCTATATGTAACCACATGATATCAGAAGAAAAGGTACAACGAAACGTGGTACTTGGAAGCCTAAAAACAAACTTGGATTTATCAAAAAAAATATTAAGGCTTACAAGAGCTATACATAAACAAGATATATTTTATGCTTGTAAACACCACCAAATTCCGATATCTCTGATAAAACCAGATATCCTAAGACAAGACCTGGTAAAACTTAACAGTGAAATAAACAAAAACATGCAAAACTTAGCAATACACTTTCACGATGTAACCAAATACTACGAGTTACCAATAGCCGAATGCAGTCTAACAAGCGATACAATAACAATATATATAAAAGTACCTATAAAGCAAATCACACATCAATGGAAAATGTTTGAACTGATAACATTTCCATTTGCTTGGCATGGGCAAACATATATTATTGAACATGATACGTTGTACCTAGCAGTAACCGAAAATAATGTAAACCATAATCAAGAAACAAGACAAATAACTGGAACTGGGCTACATTTATGCAACCCTTATAATAACAAACTATGCTACCTACCTAGATTTGCAGGAGGGGTCCTTCAAGGTCCAGCGTGCTCTACAAATTTATTCTAGGGTACTACAGTATAGGACTTAACTTCACATTGTCCGATAAAGTGCCATAAGTCTACATTGCTCCTAATCACAGAACTCGAGGACGATGAATTCACGATAACACATTCACAGGAAAATATGACGCTTCAGTGCCATGACCAAATTATACCCATGGACCATAATATGTCAGCTCCAGGGGCCCTTAAAATTTATATCCCGTGTAAGTGTAACCTAAGAGCCAATAAGAAAATAATAATCCCGCAAAGGTTCCCGTGTGAAAATGAAAACCGATAGGTAGCGATAACCCACGTCTTACCGGCTGCATGGACAAATTTTAAATCTTTTATACTCAACCCCCTTTTAATAATCAAACCTACCAAATTTCACGACATGGAAGAATGTATAAACCATAATTGGTCTTTGACCATCCCACATTTAAATCTAACTTCCAGGAAATAAACCCTGCAAAATATCGCGCAAGAAATTAAACAATTACAACAAATACCCCGTGCATATCATTGGCAAATAGAAAAGCATGGCATAATGTTCACAATGGAATGTAATATTGTCAGTAATACTTGCTTACGTGGTATTTCATAGACGAATTCCAGGTCAACTAGCATTTATTCAGTCGGCAGCAGCCCAATCCAATCAGATAAAGGAAAGCCATAATGCTTTATTTATTCCCACATGTATGGCTTTTGCACTGTTCTTACTCTACTTTATATTTAGGTCTGGAAACACCTCAAAGAAAGAAGACTACTACGACGAATCGAGGAAGATAATGGCCGCACACAACTTGACATAAGACAAATGAATATCGATCCACATCAAAACTATGTATTGCGCATTCACAAAGAACAGAGGACGGCAACTTTCAGTGCAGCTTCCAGGAAAGGCCGGAACCACGCCACGAATCTACAAATGAAGGCAACCTGCAAAACATATAGTACCTACAGTATAATGTAGCATATAAGCATATATATTTAATACTCAGTAGGCATATAAGTAGTAATAATAAAATTCGTTATATGGGCTACACAGAGAAAAAAAATAAACAAGCGTATAATAATTAATTTTTATTTTTTTAAAATAAACGTAGACCATAGGTCTCCGGGGCCGAATAAATATGCTAATAAATAATAAATGGTGAAACACCGCACCACACTAGAGTTCCTGGTGACCATGTGGCAACTGGGGTGGCCAGGAATTATCTGCGACAACCTTCACAAAAACAAATTTTCAAACGCAATCCCTATAAGTTCTTTAAGTTATTAAGTTCGTTAATCTTTAATTCTTTAAAAGTAAACATGGACCATAGGTCTCCGGGGCCTAATAAATATACTAATGTATAATAGGTGACGAAACACCGCACCACAGTAGAGTTCCTGGTGACTGGATGGTAAAAGTGGTGGCCAGGAATCCTCTGCGGCAACCTTTATAAAAATAAATTCAAACCGCAATCCCTAAAAAGAGAAAAAATAAGGAGGCATTACTACACAACATTAGGGAAAATAATAGAAACCTACCACAGGGAGATCTGGGAATCGGCGAGCAATGATGGCCGCATAACGGCGGCGATAAAGTCGGCCTTAAACAAGGATAAAAAATGGGGGAAATATACAATAATAAGCCTCATAAAAAATATTAATTATTACTTACAATGGGGAATTGGTGCCATAATTTTTTTCTTTAATGGGTGAACTAGTAGAAACAAAGGCCAAGAATAAAATAAAATATATAGTAATAAACGCATGGGTTTGCAAAAATGCACAAATCGATATTTTACAAACATAATCGGTAAATGTTATATAGATCAGCGTTTTAATTTTAAACAATTAGGAATAAGTTCAATAAACCGTAATATTGTTAGTATAGGTGATTTATAGTAATACAGGGCCGCAATGAGTTGCTTTTTAATGCCAAGGGAAAAAATGCATTATCTTTATAGATATACCGCACTAACAGACCTTTTCCCAAAAAACTAACAGCTATAAAGAGGAGATATCATATGAAAGGCATCTTATTGTCCATAGACATAAAAACCTAGTTTTAAAAATGGTATTATAAGCCAGTATAAAAAGATGTTCTCAAAACGGATAGGTTTGCACTAGATAAGGTATAATAGATCAATAAGCTTAAAGAAATCAAATCGAGAGAGTTTTTATCATATATAATTAGTAATAAGGCAAAAAACAGAACCGTATTTAAATAATACGTTTGTCACGTAGTTGCTTTATTAACACAATTAATATTAAGACGTAAAACGTTATTGGCCATAGAAGCAAATAAATTTTGAAATAATACATCTCTAGTAAACAGCCGGGTTTATGAAATTATGATTTTGTTAATAAGACAACAGAAAACGTCACAAATAAGAAAACATAGGATAAGATTATAACATTGTTAGTATAACTAGTAAAACTATTTTTCTTTTGTTACATGTACCTATAACTAGAACAAAGAGCGAGTCAAACCATACAAGAACTTACGACTGCATAGGAGACAACAAAATGAAATGCAAATGGGTGGATCTAAGCCAGAACAAATCCACTGACGAAATATATATTAAATTATAATAAAATTAGGTGCAATACAGTATGTCTTCTCGAATTGAAGTCGGTTTTCTCTCTTTTAAAGCAAATAAGTCAGGTTAAAACGTTGGTGACCAACGTTATCAGGGGGGGGGGGGAATGTGTGAACTACTAAAAAGCATGAACCTACTAATTAAATATCACCTGTCGTAAGTTTGAACTTGAACTTGAAAAATGTTCACTGCTAATTATAAACAATTTGAGCGGACGACGGGAGCGATTTTAATCCTTAATGATGCAGCCATCAGCACACAGGTGCGTACACTTCTAGCTGTTCTATCCCACAACCCCCATATCTGAGAACACCTATGCACAGGCATAGGGCGATCAGGTCCTTACCTAACCTGGATGAACGTATGCACATGTATACAGCATTCGGAAGGTACTAAAAATATAGAGAGAGTCGAATTTACGAGCGAAGTATCAGAATTTCCAGTAAAGGGATAGTTTTTGTTGAGTTTTAAAAAGTAGTGAAAGTGTCTTTTTATGGCAGTGGTACACACACTAAAGGGAGATCCTATGACGCTCGACGAGCGGTGTATGTGCGAAGATGTTGATTGACACGGTTCTTGAATAGTTGTAGGTTTTAATTAGTGGGAAACAGATGCCCTGGGAGTGAGTTCCACAGTGATGCAGTGCGCCAGACAAAGGAGTTCTTGTAAAGCGATGTTCTAGGTGTTTCCAGTTGTACGACGAATCGGTGCGCTCTTGCCATCTGTCGTGACCGTCTGACAGGAGTTGTCAGGGGCGGGATGAGGCAGGCCAAATCCTGGAAACATCTGCCGTGAAAGTATCTGTAAATCAGAGACATCTCGGCCACATGTCTGCGGTGTTCCAGACTATCCAGATTCCGGGTCGCCGACGAGACGCACAGCTCTCTTCTGAATGGAATCCAACAGCTTTAGGGTGTGCTTTGGTGCGGCACCCCAGATATGTGAGCAATATTCTAAGCACGGTCTTATTTGCGCTTTGTAGAGCAAGAGCAACTGCTGCGGTGTATAGAGTTTTTTGTTGCGAAATAGCGCACCAAGCTTCTGGGAGGCTGATTTTGCGATGTTAGCAACGTGGTCATTCCAGGACATATTGCTGTTGACCGAGACACCCAGCAGTCCGATTGACGACGATAGTGGTTTTGGATTACTCGAGATGCTATAAATACCCTGTGAACAAAGGGTTACCAGCATATTAATAAAATTACACGACTAAAAGTAGCAAAAAAGTATTATTTATATAGCAAAAAACACATGGTATTAGGATTACAAAATTATTCATTGTGAAATTTAAAAAACCAGTTCATCGGGTAGCAAATTTTTTGTCTTCATTTATCGGAAAATGTCTCACATTATCGAGTCTTACATGCTCTATGGATCTAGTTTCTTGATATTTTCTTCTCTTGGCTGGTGGTTCCATTGGAGGGGTTCCATTTGAGGGGCGCCCTTTTTTTTACTAGTTTATTACAGGAAATTAATGCTTCTGCCACGTATACTCTAAAGTGAACCAAATATAAAATTTCTTTTGAAGGCATACCCATTTCAGATGCATCTTGCTTATATTCAAGTCATGCGTTCACGCAAGCCAAATCTATAGCGCTTGTGAACATACGGAAAGTCCACTTCTTTGATCTAATAGAAGTTCTGTAAAAAGAAATCATGCAATCGAGCTTATCAACGCCCCTCATATTTATATTATATTTTTGGACAACTTCTGGCCTGGGAATATTCACATATTCTTTTGTTGTCTTATTTGACCGGCGGCAGTTATCTACAGAGCCAAGCCTCATGAAATTTAAGGCCATATGCAATGGTTTATTGTCATACCATTTATTCATAATGATTTCGCCATCATCACTAATAATTTCTTCCATTGATCCGCGTACTATTTCTTTATATCAGGTGTGAAGGGTGGCTGTTTGAATCTATCTTTTTACCTTTTCGGGCTGTGCATGTGGCGTACATAAATTTATGTCTCAAAAGCTGCAGGAGATATAATTTGAAAAGAAATTACCAAAGTAAATCTGGACATTAGGCACATCAATTATTTGAGACAATTTTGTAACGTCCAACACCGAAAACCTTTTTATCTATTTTACTTAGCTCAGTTGTTGATTCCTGGTAAATAAGGAAGTTGTAGATTAAACCACTTTTTCCACATAGAGCGAAAATTTTGATACCTCAAGCACAAGGCTTATTTTTCACATACTGTTTTATATTGAGGGACCATTTGCTCATCAACGCATAATTCTCTTTCCAAAGTTAGAACAGCGCATCTACGTCTTATCGCATTTTAGAGGGGCTTGACTGGCCGGTCTTTGCTCAAGGGATCTTTTGCTTAATTGTCCTCAAAATGAATATGTCGACGAAAAGCAAAAACATTTATTTACCGCCATGCATTCGGCAATACAGGGTATCCTTAGATGAGAGTCCCAATAAAAACGCACATGGGGATAGTGCAAATTAGGGTAAGGTTGCCCAAGAATACGCACTTAATTTTTACAAGGATATAACACCGCAATTTGTAGATTTTTCAGAACAAAATATTTATTGTCATATTCTCCTTACAAAAATACATTGAAAAATATCAAAAAGAAATATAAATGATTTATCCCAAATTTTTAAATAAATCAAAAACTAAAATTGTTTTAATGCGCACTCTTGAAGTTTGTTAGAGTAGGTAGCTTGATATCTAAGAGTGTGCGTGAAACCCAAGAGCACTCATTTTTTACTTGAACAAAAGTCTTAAAAAACTCATTATATCCTTCACACACTGGGCATGTACCCAATATTTCCTTTCCTGAGTCCACTTTTTTATTTTATTAATTTTTTTGTTTCCACTGATTTTTGTCTCTTATTAATATTTTGTTTCACTTGGATTTTGTTTTTTTTATTAACGTCACCTTTTTCCATTGCTTCCTTGTAGGGAGTACAGATTTTTTTACTTGTAGCCTTGCGTTTCTTGTCACTTCTAGGTTTTTCGGTGTCGGGTACGATTTATTGAGCATACTGCAATTATTCTCTATAAAAAAAGATAACTTGAATATAGTTTTATTTCTGTCTCGATTTATGTACTTATAAAATTATTTTGTTTTTTAATTACTAACCTTGCTGTTCATTTATCACTAGAATCAAGAAACTTCTAGGTATAGGGTGGAATAAAATATAAGTTTTTATTGTGAGTCTGTTGGTATCTGCAGGGTAAAACCGGCTCACAAGGGATAGCTCCTGTGGTTTGAGAATCAACAGACCAGCTCGGCCTAGGTAATGAAAAATTGGAGAAGGTATTTCTTATGGTCGTCGGTACTAAAATTAAAAAAGTGCCACATATACTTACACTTACCATCTGTTAACGGTAAATTCTACTTGCCCAAATTATGGCTGATATTGGGTGTCTTAATGGTGACATGATTTTGAGCAGCCAATGTTGGACCAAGTGGCAAATTATTTAATAGTCCCTGCTGTAAATCATCATTATCGATAATTATTTTAATATTGTAAGATTGTAATCTAAATTAGTCGAAGCGAAGTTGACGGCGACGTCGCTAAAGACGTTGGGGTTGAAAGGACATATTCCTGTTGCAGAGAAATATTTTTCAGATCTTTGTAGAGAAGCTACTCTAGTATAGGCTTTGCCATCCATTTATCAGCTTCTTGACTATATGCTCATTTATGTGGGCCAAAAAATCCAACGTCTAGTGGTTGAAGCCTGTGACTACAGTGCGGCGGCAGGCGAAGTAAATGAATACCATTTTCACGGCAAAATGAGATTGTTTCCAAACTAATAGGTGAATTGTGATTGTCAAGTATTAACAATAACCATTTAATTTTGTTGAAAATTAAATTTAGTAGTATTCTATTTTAGCAATTATTTAATTATTAAATAAAAATTAATACTAAAATATATTTTTTAATTTGACTTTGTATAAATATATAATACACAGAATTTATAGTTTATAAAAAAAAGGTCAACTAAAAAGGGAATTAATAAAAAAATAATTTTAGCAGTATTATTTTTTCAGGTATCAAGTCGGTGATGATTACAGCTTTCAGGCTGTGGCAAATTCTTTGAAGGAATTTTTATGGTACAGTCTACTTCAAATTTTCCCTGCGCACCCTAAGATATAATGTCCGATCATATTTTTTCCGCTATTAGTCTCTGATGATCTTCCAATTTTTTTAATTGAAAAGCAAATATTTTACCGGTTATATTAAATTCATCATTGACGTTTTCTTCCCCTGAAAAAGCCTTATGAGCAGTGTAATGGTATAAGTATATACCCTGTATATCCAGAATTTTGTCATTATTAAATATGATCATAATACATTTTATAAACTGCATGCTCGGCCATTTCCACATCTTAAGGAACTTCTGCATCGCGTTTATAGTTGCTTTTCGTAGTAAAATGCTACGAAATGCCCTACTTGTTTCACCACTTCTGAGAAAGAGGTATTATGTTCGGATGATTTTCCCTCTAGAAAATTGACGAACTCTGTTTCTATCTCTTTTTCTTTAGCAAGTTCCTCAAAATCCACATCGTCGGAAGAGTTATCACTGAAGACCATACTACTGGTATCATCTCGCGTCACAGACGTCTCGCCCATCATGTCTTCATTTCCACTTATCACGATGGTCTCTTCATCCGCTTCTTCATCGTCTTCTCTCGTGGTTGGTCAGCGCACACACTTTTTCCAGCAGGAATATTCAACTTCTTTCTGCGGCTTTTTACAATGTTCGTTACCTGTACTCTTTTCGCCTCAATGTATTTTAAAAACTCTGATTGCACCAAATCTTGATCAGATCTTTTTTGTGTAGGAATACGCCTTAATACTTCTTTAATGTTAAGTGGATATATCCCACACTTTCAGAAACCAGCTTTCAAATTGTTGGCAGCTTGTGGTGTAATAATCTTTGCCAACAGTGGTGGAAAATGTTCATTCTGAATATTTATGCTTCTCATCCCTGCTGCGGTATCTTTCCAGTCTGATAGGACTTTTCTCCATGCAATTTTCAGGGGACGAAAAAATGCCACATCTAGTGGCTGAGTCAAATGTGTGCTGTTCGGTGGAAGACAGATTAGGTGAATATCATTATTGCGACACAATTGGAGAGCATTAACCGTAATGTGTGAAGATAAATTATCACAGAGAAGAACCTTTTTGCCCTGTAATTTTTTAAGCCTTGGTATCATTTGAAATTCGAGCCAATCGTTGAATATATATGCATCGAACCATTCAGATGGACTGGCATTGATTGTATCGACAGCCCTTAGGACCATTTTCCGTCCATGTGCTCCACATATTAGTGGCCCTGTATACCACATAGGGAGGCAATAACTCTCCCGCAACATTTCCACTAAACATTATAGAGATAGATGTTTTGGAAGCATTACAAATGAGCTCTGGATATTTGTATCCTTTCTTAGCAAGAACTTTTTTCTTGCTAAGAGTGCTAAGCGAGTGGGTGGAACATCAGCTATCTCACTTTTCAAATTTTCAAAAAAACTTCTTAACATATTTTCATCGATTCCTGCTCGCGCACGTTTTACGTTCTCGGCAAATCTTACTGAAAGATCAGGATGCCTGTTCATAAAGTTTTTCAAGTCATTCCCGGGTATATTGTTTTGGAATATTTTCACCTCCCTACCACAACGATTTAGGTAATTTCTTATATCTGACGCGCTTCCATAGAATTTAAAGGAAATCCAAAGTTTCCCAACGATATTAGACACTTAACAAATCTATTTTCTTCGTCAGAAGTGAAGACATTCTGTCTACCAGGTTTATTATTGTGCTTTCCTTTCAATTTATAAGTTTTTCCTCTAAATAATCAGCATAGCGTCTTGTTCCTAGATATATCTTGTAGCTTCTAAGCATCTGTAACAGCAAAATCCAAAATTAGGTAGGTTCCTACCAATGTCACCTTATGATAAAACCGAAAATATATATTTCAAAAAACGCTCCAAGATATTACTATGGGGTAACTTTGCTCCGCGGGGTAACTTTGCGCACAACATTTACTCATACAGTGAAATTTTTTTTCCGAAGTGGTGCAAAGTTACCCAGGCAGGGACAAAGTAACCCCGGTTTACGGTATACTGTTTTATTACAGAGTAGAATACAAAATATTCATTTTAATCATTTTAGTCTTACAATCATGTACCTATCTACACTCTAGATAACTACTTTCTACTTTTAATATGTATGTAAACATATTATAAATGAATTTAGCATAAAAAAGAACAATATATTTTATATGGGGTGGCCAATTCTAATTGCTATTGAAATATACAGCAAGAATAATACCAAACCGCTCGGACTTTAAATTTTTGCTTGGGTATAGTTTATATTTAGCATTTCATTCGTTGGTTCAAAATCTAGCAATCCATTTGCATCTTTTATACCCTCTTTGATATGCAACAACGCGGTAACTGTTTTATTTATTTATTTAATTTATTGCGTTTATCACTTTTTACATTACTTCAGTCACTGAAAATTCATAAATTATGAATGAACTACGCATTCTCAGCAAAGTCATAATCAAATGTCAAATATTTGAATTTATTCTTCTTCTTTTCTAATTTTTATTTGACGGCCTAAACCCATGTCATGTTGGTTCTGAGCTGAGTGTCTAAATTAGTTGTTAAGATGGAAAATGCAACATTGCTGAGAGGCTAGTGTCGTAAAAAGATTTGTTTATAATCGCGACTTTCATTTACTCCTAGTGATCTCGATGCACGAACGCACCGAAATACCCAATTTTGCCCGCCTCAAAATTTTACCCGCCGGCGTGTACTTCGGATAAAATATCCGCAACGGCAACACTGGTGAGGATTAGCACGCAGCTCGAGACGCCAAATTAATCGCGGGGTCCAAAACACCCCGCGCGAGTGAGTATTCCAGTGTTAATCTTAAATTCTTCTTGAGTAATACTTACCTAATTCCTTACTTTTTATTTGTTTCTGTAGATATTGTAAACAAATACTTTAAAGTGTGTCCGCGTTTTATGTCGAAATGCTTTTAGTTTAAATTCCAGACATTCTTCTTTTTAGGGGAAATTTTATTTTTAATACGATGCTTAAAATCTCTTAGCATTATTTTGTTCTGCTTTGAGTTCCATGATCCTCGGTTTCTTCTAGTTTTTCTGCTTGTGATATGTTAATTATTTTTTCTGTGGGAGTCGTTAAAACTTGAATATTATCGTTAATTTGTTCTTATGTGTACTGTACCACAGAAAATATAGTTACACAACAGAAGCCTGGGCGCGTGCAAAGCGAGCCTCGAAAGGAAGCCCGTTACGAGAAGCGGCTTCCTGTAGGTCGGGTCACTCATAGATGGAGCTTCAAACCGCTTTCGGCGGCTTCATTTTCCGTAATAAGTATTTCTGGTTGCCTAGAAGCCTAACCTCCTGAAACGCCCAGTAATGCGATGTCGACGAATTTTGCAATAAGTTTGTAGTATAACGTACCCGGGTCGATTCAACATAGTTGAATCAGATAAGTAAAATTGTGCTTTGTCTTTATTTTGCCAATGATCGTCAAAATAGATTAAAAAGAAAATTAATACCTACGTTGTGTTATTATATCTTGCACAATTTTTAATTATTCGGTTTGCGCTTCGACTAAACACAATTAGGGACGTTTGAGGGAAAGGTGCGTCATGTAAATTAAACCACAGATTCCTAATACGCCTAATTTATTAAAGAAAAGCGTGCCACACTCCGCCTGGAATTCACGAGGGAAAAGAGCATGGCAGAGAAAACCTCGATCCCAATTCCCAAACCGAGTTATGCTGTACAACCTTTATTTGTATAACAATCAATCAAATTACTGTCTCACGCACCGCAATTTGTCGTTCCACACTTGTGACAATACTACAATACATTCAAAACTGAAGAGTTTAGTATTAGTTAGCCAGACGTCGCCAGCAGGTACTGAGGTCCCATACGGGAGGCTACTCAGCTATAGTTGCAAATTGAGCTAATATCTCTAGTAAGACCTGCAGGTCGATTAATATATATTTCCTTCGTCATCGCTTAGGGATTAATTACATTATTTGTGATTGAATAGTATTCCTTTACTGTTGCTTATTAGTTATAGTCATTTCGATATAATACATTTCAATTACGATATATGGTTTCATTCTGTGTAATTGTGCACAGGCTACAGATCCTTTATCATTTCGGGTGCTTATAAGCAATTGGCATCAAGTCAAAAATCAAGGTTACAAAATAATGTTAATTTAAATTTCACATGGGTTTCATACAAAAGCAAATCATTAAAAATATAACATTTGTTAAAAGAACGACTCAGGGTGCCTTGCTCGCAAGCTCACGTTTTATAGCTAGGATATTCCCTCAGTCAGGGGAGGAAAATGTTAGTGGATTCATCAAGTCCCTTGCTTACATTACAATCACAGTCAATACACCGTGTTATTCACAGCATAAAACGATTTCATTAAATATATACACTTGTTATACCATCAAATATAAATTATCCATGAAAAAAATTTTGTTTATAACAATATCAAAATATATACACATGTTGTGCCATCAAATATGAATTATTATCAATGAGAATAAAATAAATATACTTGTGCAAATTATGTTAATAGCAATATCAAAATATATACATATGTTATGCCATCAAATAGGTATGAATTATCCATGAAAATAGGAGAAATATTTATGCAAATTATATTAATAACAATATCAAAATATATACATATGTTATGCCATCAAATATAAAGTATCCATGAAAATAGAAGAAATATTTATGCACATTATGTTAATAACAATATTAACATATATACACACGTTATACCATCAAATATGAATTATCAATGAGTATAAAATTGATGGTCCAAATTAGGTTAATAACAATATTATAAGTTTCATTTTACCGACTTGTAATGACATATTGCAACACAGAAACAAAACAATTCACCAAAATAAACCGTACACTCACTCCGCTGGCTTATGACTCCCTATTTTCCGTTCTCGAGCAATACCTTTCGGATCTCCTCCAAAAAACCTCGCAAAAACTCGACTTACATTTGTGACTTGATTTATCTTTTACATGTATAAAGGGTGTCTCAAAATATATACATATATAGGGTGTCTCAAAAATGAATGTATCAGGTCTAATGAAATAGTATTTTAAAGAGGTGGGGTATCTCAAGTTTTATGTCATAGGATATGGAATGTTTTTGTTTACGTTTAACCCTGCATCACTCGCGTATTTAAAAGTTACACCATCATTCGCGCCTGAGCATTTTGCTCACCTACATTGAACAGTTTATTTTAGGGCATTTTTACACGTTAATTTGCTAAATAATGCACATCAAGCTGTTTCATTTATTTAATGACAAAAATAGTAATGCTATTTTACAACATTTAACTCAAAATACATCCTATACAGGGTGTCCGGTAAGTTCGGGGCAAACTCTCGGGAGCTTATAGGGGATGTCAAAATACGTCTAGTGTTTCATATAACTTTTTTCCCTACAGCGCATCCTAACGGAGATACAGGGTCGCAAAAGTATACTCGACAATTCACATTCTTGGTTATAACTTTTAAACCACTCTGTATAATTCAATAAAATTTTGGGATTTTCTTAAGGGGATTATTATCCTTAATTCGATATTACAATGTGCTCTTTAACGTGTTAAGGAAGTCAGAAACGGACCGGCTCTCACACAAAACGAGCGAAATTTTTGACAGGTGTCATTGAATTGCGACGAAAATATGATTTTCAGGTACTCCCAAGATTTTACTAAAAAAAAGGTACTCTTCATTTGTTTCGATCAAATCAACCGTTTTCGAGAAAATTTAACTTTTATTAGTTTCTAATTTCAGTATTCTTTAATAATTTTGTTACGTTTTTCCCGTGGGTTCTTAACAGAATTACAACTTTGCTATTTTCAACTAATACTATCTTTATTCACTACCACTGTATACAATTTAACACTCTATACTACTCTTATAACTTTACCACTAATGGTAGGTACCGTTTGCTATATTTAAGGACGCTAATCTTACCACACTATGTTTACCACTAATATCTATTCAACACTTAATGATTAACTGAACTGCCTCACTAACCGACTTAGGTCTGCTTATATATAATCTCAAATCTATCACGAATATTCGGGAAGTATTCCGAGGCCACTCTATACGATCTCGACGAGGCCATCGAGATAATTCCAGCGAT
>JAEQML010069096.1:0-17754 GCA_016904865.1 Pissodes strobi | reverse complement strand
CCTTAATTTGACCGACACTGTATCTCTTACGGTTTTCGAGTTCCCCATACATAGACACGAATTCGAGCCACCCTGTACATATCTACTTTCATATAATTATCATACTTGATGTATTGACATCTAACATTAGTAACATTAAGGTAAATTTAAACCACTGTGTAATCGGAGTTGAATGTAATGACCCTTAGATTCCCAAAAGATGTATATAAGCAATCCGTTACTTACAATTCTGAAGAATGGACTTGAAAGAAGTGACCCTGAGATTCCCAAAAGACGTATATTAAGCAGTCCGTCACGTACTACAGTTTTGAATTATAGTCAGTATTCAGTTTCCATAAGCCGTCAAATATGTATACTTCATATAACTACTATGCTTGCTGTATATATGGACATCCTCACATTAAGGTAAAATTAAACCACAGTGTGTAATCGAAGTTGAATGTAATGTAATGACCCTTAGATTCCCAAAGGGCGTATATTATACATTCCGTCACTTACAGTTTTGAAGTATGGTCAGCTTGCACATGCCGTCAAATATGTACTTTCATATAACCACCATAATGTATTAACATTTCAGCAAACATTTAGATATTATTTAAATTCGAATCATATCGGTAATTTGTGCGTTAGTGTTTATTAGGACGCATATTTCTAAATTGTTTATTTACACAAAACTATCACCTGTTAATATTAGCGGGTCTGGTGGACTAATGCATAATCAGATACCAAGAAGTTGTTGACACCATAAAACTACTGGTATATAATTTATTTAAATATTATTTAGGAAAAATACTAATAATAATTATGGAGATTTCTGAATCATATCCTGTTAATTACTATCTATAGAGCGTTTTAATCTACGCTTTGCCATTTGGATTTATAGTGCTAACTGCTCATTGGTAAAACTAAAATTTACACTAGGTAATATAATAATATTTAAATTACACCAAGTTTTGAAAATTCACTATTTAAATTCAAGCTGCTCCAATGCCATTAATTTAGTTTTTTTAGAACGGAAACTCGGTACCAATAGTAGAAACTTGCCCTTTAGTAAAGAAAATACAACAATTACGTTTTCTGATGGTATGGCCACGTACAAGGAATGAAAGAAGAACGGTTACCAAAAAATATATATGAAGAGAGTGCCAGAAAGCATGTAATACGAAAGGCGACATAGATGGGTGGTGGTCAGAAAAGGACGGATGTAAATTGGTCGCCAAGATAATCCCTTAACCTGCATTTCGAAAAGGGTTGCTGCTAATGACATGTAAATTCGTCGCCGGCGTTTTCTTGAGTACCTACCTGCATGGGTAGGTACGGAACAATAGGTTAATGGTTATTGGGCATATATACGTCAAATCTGAGATCTATTTGTTTTTAGTTTCTTGTCAATTTGCTTTAATTCATTGTTATTTCTACCTTCGAGCGAAGTGCATTGTTATTTCTACCTTCGAGCGAAGTGAATCATAGTGAAAAATGTCGGTGTCAGTTATTGAAAGTGAACGTGGAAGACGTTTAATTTTTTGAGAAAATTTTACGTTTTTCAAATACAAGGTCTTGAAAAGTGGGGAAACATCATGGAGGTGTTGCCAAAGGAAGCTGCATTGTAAAGCAAGGCTTTACACTATTGGAGCGGAGAACCTCATATCCAGGAGGGAAGATGCGCACAATCAAGGAGCATTCGAAAAGGAAGTGAGCAGAAAAACTATTTCAAGTGCATGCAAGAACGACTAATTGTTGTGAATCGTTTCATTCAAAATTTAATTCTTCCTTTTACGCAACACATCCCTCCATATATGTCTTCCTTGAAAAGTTAAGAGAATGTCAAATTGAAACGTATATAAAAATACAAAGTTTTGATGTTAGTACCAATTTCAAAGACAAAAATGTTAAAGCAAAGTTAGCATCACTTGAAAATTTGGTCAGAAGATATAAATCAGGAGAAATAAATCGACTGCATTACGTAAAATGTATATCTTACTTGTAATAACTATGCGCCTTTTCAAAATTGTGTACTAAAATCTACTTTGTATTTTTAATGCGTTCTATTATGTACTTGTACATATTCCTTCGAAATAATAACCTAGTCAATGGAGAGTGCATTATTTATAAATTATTTCTATGTACATAAAATATCTTTTCAAAACTGCGTATCATATACAATATACATAATAGATCGATGTTCCTTCAAAATAATGAACTAGTCAATGTAGACTGTTTTATTCAATAATGTACTTGGTATATTGAATGTTTAGGAACTATTATATAAATGTTGCTTTTGAATAATAAACAAGTCAAAGTAAAGTGCACCATTTGTTTTTCTTTTTGGGTCCGACATAAAAACCCGGCGACCAAGTTACCTATAGGGATTAAATGAACCCTTAAATTCCGCCGACCAATTTACATGTCGGATTAGTGGAGCAGGTAAACTTGGCGACGAGTTTACCACCGCCGTCAGAAAGCTATGTCTGAAAGGCATAGAAGTGTGGCAGTCCCTTCATATTTTTCCTTGGTAATCGTTCTTCCTTCATTCCTTGTACGTGGCCATATAACGTAGTTGTTGTCGCTACGACGCCATAAACCCGTACTTGTCTGTCATGTCACAAAAACTAGGATAACTCGGCTGAGGACCTCCAAATTCGGCATAAATATAGGATACAGTTAAAATGAGAAAACGAAAATTTTAAATGCCGCCTTAAAATTTGGGAATGAGCTGTACGGTCCACTAAAATAAATATATGTAGTCTTAAACAAAACAAATACAGTCTTAAACACGGAAAAATAATCGAAAGTGGAGATGATATCAATATTAACAAACAAAAAGAATATATGAAATACAAGGCTCTGCGTACACCCCTTCAATATCGTGCCGGAAGCTTGATGATGAAATCATGAAAACATTCACGTGTATTTCACTTCACGCATGGCCCTCCGCTCGCTTCTGGGGCGCAACCAAACAAAACTAACCCAAGGCATGCTCAAAATAAAGAAAAAAACTGAAAACAGCAGTATGACAGTCGAATCTTACATATTTTCTATTGATTCAGTCTTTTCTAGGAATGATTCACAGGTAGGGCCCGTGAATATGCATTCCCGTCGTTCCCATCAATACATACTTAGATGCTATATACACAGCGCTACGCATCTATTTCCTATCCTACCGGCCGTTTCCCAATCACGCGTTTGCGTATTCCCCCTCCTGTCGCCGCTGACGCACTCTGCGAACTCCCCTGATTCGATGTAAATTTTTGTAACGCTCGAAAATTGAGAAGCGTCTAGCTGCACCAGAATGGATTTCGATTGAGAAGCTTCGCGCATAATGAAACGTTGACTATTTCACTTCACGCATGGCCCTCCACTCGCTTCGCCCGCTACGGGGGCGCAACCAACAGACACTAACCAAAACATGCCCAAAATCAAGAAAAAAAACTTTTTACAAACATAACCTTATAAAATTAAAAAACATCTCTCGCCACTGCCAAGAAACGGCAGTATCACAAGCACAGCGGACTAACTACTGCGCCACCAGGCTTGCCGAAAGCAATTTACCAAACATTTAAAACCTTTTGCCAAATGTGTGTCAAAAACTGAGCATGCGCGAAGCTTTGCAATCGCAACCAATGGGGTGTGTCATTTAAAATAACGAAGTTGATTTTTATTTTTTACAGACTCGATCGTCAATTCTTTCCTTTTTAGCAAATTATTACGATTCAGGTAAAACGCTAAATCTTTTAAACTTGATATGCTATGCTAACTCTTCAAATAAAGATTTTAGCTATCATTCTAAATATAACCAGAAACCCCGTACAGGTTGTCCCAAATTCATCATTGGAATCTCGATGCCAGATGCCAGGTCGGTTAAATGGAGGCACAGTTGCGCAATTTGATGGTGATCAAAATGCCACCTTATAAGTTTAAAAATTCCGATTACTTCCGAAGTTTTTTGGAAAAAACCGAATATTCGCGATTTCATTTTTATTTTTTTATGACTCTATTTGAATAGAGATAGCAAAATAAATTTCACATTTTCATTGCTACTTTTTCTGTTCTTCAAGATGGTGTTATCAGATTTTTCAAGCCGACGTTTTCTCTTTGAACTGCCATCATCAGCTTTGTTTTTTAAATACGGCCCTGGATTTTTTAATACGGATTTTAAGAGCTTCTAAGGTACCAAAATCAATGACGTACCGCTCTTATTCGAAACATTCATATGTGACATTTTCCATAAAAACTCATGTGTTAGAGAGAGACAGAAGATATATTTTTAATAGGATTAAAAACAAAAACCTTTTTTTACGCATTAACACTTTGCATAAAGAAAGCTTAAAAACGAACATAAGAAGTGGTTAATAAATAATATAATTATTAAAATGTCAACCCTCAAACCATATGCTCTAGGCTATATTTTAAGCAAGTTTACCCAAGTAAATAGTTGTGTGGGATTAGATTTGGAACAAATAATAAATCACATTCTCATTGTTGTATCACATACTCTTTTCGAAAAAAATCATTTTAATGATTTCCTGATAAGATCTTACCAAAAATCCGTTTTCTGTCTCTCTGTAACACATGAGTTCTTATGAAAAATGCCATTAATATGAATTTTACGAATAAGTGCGATACGTCATTGATTCTGGGACCGTAGAAGCTCTTAAAATCAGTAATAAAAAATCCAGGACCGTATTTAAAAAAACAAAGTTAATGATGGCAGCTCAAAGACGAAAAGTCGGTTTGAAAATCTGATAACATCATCTTGTAAAAAATAAAAAGTAACAATGAGAATGTGAAATTTATTTTGTTATATCTATTCAAATAAAGTCATAAAAAATAAAAATAAAATTGCGAATTTTCGGTTTTTTCCAAAAATCTTCGGAAGTGTTCGGTATTTTCAAACTTGTGAGGTGGCATTTTGAATTTGGACACCCTGTACATACTGCAGTGCACAGAAGGATCAAAAGAGGACAAGTACTTTTAGCACTAAATGTAATGTATGCCTGTATGTTTCCTGTATTGAACAATTTCATAAATAAAAATAAACAATTTTTCAAAAGTGGTACTCATGTGTATTACACATTCAACTAAAACCGTCAACGATCTGTGATACAAATATATACCACTTTGTATTTTTTCCTTACAAACCCTAAAAGTATTTTTCGCTCCTTTCATATTTCCTAAGTCTTCACCAAATATAGTTAGCAACAACCAGACTTTGAGAAATGTTTAGGATAAATTGTCCTATAAATAATTAAACTTATTCCAATAAATTCAGCGTTCAGATAAAGTCGATTATGTTGTCGGGATAAGGACTTAAGTCCAAGATTTTTTTCCTGCCAAATACAAATATTGCGTGATATAATGAATAAAAATCAAACTCTAATAAATAATAGAGAGACATGAAGTGCTATGTTTTGTATGGAGTTGCTATTAAAATGTATACTTACAATTCTTGTTATTAATTATTTGAACTAGATACCCAATAAAATAAAACTTTAATAAAATATTTATAAAATTTGCATCAATTGTTTATTACTATATGGAAATTCAGAGGATCCCTTATTTATAAGTATTTATAGGAGCAGCACTCTCAAGGCCACATAATTCAAAAATAGGCATTCTCCGCTGATAAAATAAATTCCTACTCGGTCCTAATTATCTTGAAACACGTCTGACGCGTTGCATAAACCCCTAACATTTCAACAGAATATCTAATAGCATTTATGGAGCAGATAAACAACATGACACCGATTTTTCAAGTAATTCAAAGTGAAGAAAGAGAAAAGGCATTCCCAGTTGATAAAATAAATTCCTTTTCGGTTTTAATGATCTTAAGGCACGTGTAACGCGTAGCAGAGACCCCTAGCTTTTTCATGAAAAGAGGAATCAATCTATTCCAATATTTTTGATACGGATGTCTTTTTAATCCAGAATGTACGAAATCCTACTAGGTGTCAGTCAGGTAGTGATGCTGCCCCTCCAGAAACTATATACATATATATATATATATATATATATATATATTGGTTTTATGAATAAAACCAATAATAAAAAAGTTTCCATATGGTTCCAACTTAAGTAGACACACTGCATATATGTTAACTTTACCCTTGTACACTTTAGTGCAAGAACGTCGTAATCTAGATCAAAACATTGAAAAAAACAGATATAATACTGAAAAACATCTGAATCGGAAATCATGATACTCCCTTTACCATCTCTAATTGAATTGATGTATAAAGTAGCTTAATTAGTTTGCCAATTTCTAGTAACAACACACCCAACTACACTTTTAACATATTTCTGTCCAAAACACTTTCGTAGTTAATATAAGTAACTAAATTCCTTCTCGGGCTCAATTAACTCGAAAAATGCTGAGGCGTTGCAGAGTTCCCCCTAAAAAGCCGAGAAAAATCTAATAACGAAAAAACATGACGCAGATTTCTCAAGAAAGCCAAAGTGAAGAAAGATTGCGGAACTGTATGTCTAGGAAGCCGCTAACAGACGTTGAACATGTGACAGGTTCACTGTTCTTTATTCTTTTGCGCCGGCTGAGATACACATCTCGAATTCTATTTTAAATCTGTTGCTGTGTGCCATCCTGCACATGTGTGCAACAGGCATTACTTGGAAAATTATTTTCGTTAGTCCCGTTTTCGAAATATATAATATATTTTCGTTTGGTTTATTTACAACTAAATAGTAGTGAGCATAGCAAGTATGTAATAGGGTATAGCAAATATGAAATATTATAGAATACTACTTGTATGGGGTACCTAAGTAACATTTGTTTCGTTGCATTTATTTTGGCCTAAGAAAAGCGTACCTGTAACAAGTTATTTCTTCTCAGAATATTCAACCACGGCAAGCGATAGGTAAGGCCTAGATTCTAGATCAATACGAGTGTCTCTGTCTCATTTAAAAAGTTTGAAATTTACGTTTTTATAATATGAGCAAAACTAAATCTAAACAACAAATGAACCAAATTGAAAATAAATGTTCATAATTTGAAAAATATTTTGGTAAAAAAACTAATACATGATCGATCGCTATTGATTTTTTTTAACTCAGCGATGACGTACTAGATCGCTTGTGAGGCTGGGTATAGGTATTGTATATTTTCAACAAGGTTTGAATGTTGTCTTCAAACGGTTTGAATGCCATTTTATACGCTTTAACCGAGGATTTAACAGATTTTAGTAAAATTTTGTATGTACCCATAAGCACAAATTTCGAATTTAGAACGCACACTTTCTTTTATCAGGACTTTAGTGCAGTGCAGTCAAAGTTTACAGAATTATTTTTAATTCTGTAAACTTTGGTGCAGTGCAGTCGAGATGTCTGTCCCTAAAATTGTGTCCTAGAAAATTTTTATGTCATATCCTGACTTTTCATGTCTCCGTAAAAACTTTCTTCTCGCTCTCTCTCACCTGTCCGTTCTATTCCCCGTTTGGAAAATGCCTGGTTTACTGACGTACCGGTTTTTTAAATATTTTTCACCATACCTGGAGAGGTAGCTGCGTCAAATTTTGGCATATGTTGTCTTTTTCAAATAGAACACCCCATACATTTTAACATTCTTGAATTGTACGGAAAATCCTAAACATATTTTTGGTGTATAATGTCAGTTGAAATTTGAAACCTTTGCAACTTCGAGAGGCTGTAAGGTGTAAAATCACCTTTCTTCACAACTCGGAATCGTAATTTTAATAAGTCATTAAAATAATTGATATTCATATGGTGAGCTAATTTTCCTATATTTCTGGGAGAGACGATTCAGATTCGTGGGATAAGCTCGTAACTTCATGCATATTTAACTTAAAATAACTCGGCGAGTTCAAATAGGTACCTATACTTTAAAATACAAACTGCATGGCGTTAGGTGTAGAGGATTAAGAAGGAAATAAACTTTTAGCATTTTATTGGAAATTTCTAATTAATCGAGAAAAGCTAAGGTATTTTATTTTTAATGCATGAGCTATAAACTTGCGAATATATTCATAGCAATGAGACATTTGATGCATTTTTATTGCTGTTTGGTTACTTTTAGAAAGTTGGCAATACTCGCCTGCAGCAGAAATATTTCACACTTATTTTATATGTATGATTATACTTATAAACTTGTAGTCTAACGACGTACAAGATATTTTGTTCAATTCAGTGAGTTACACGTAGAGCTATTTCTCTAGTGGGTCCTGAAGCTAAATGATACGTCTTGTTTGGGAGGAAAAGTTTAGATATATTTTTAAGGTTGTTCAAGGGGAAATTCTACTAACATTAGTCAAAGTTTCACAAAATTTGGGCAAACAAAATATGTTCTATTTTGCAATAAGACTGATGCGTAAAATTAGTATGCTTAAGTGAGGATGAAGTTTAAATTGCATGAATTCGGATCGATCTGTATATAAAATGTATCATACTAAAATGAAAAAAAAAAACATCACCAGACAAAAATCGCAATTTTATCTATATCATTATGAACCATTTCTCTGTTTTTTAAATTATGACCTATATAAATCACAATTTATATAACACGACTTTCTGAATTTTGACAAATTTAAATCAATACTTTTCCACCCCGTTTCCAACATGGATACGTTGGAAAGTCCCCAAGGAAGAAATTCTGACAAAACCCTAAAAACCAAATAAAACATCACGGTGGCACGGCGTCAGGCGCATTCCTAACTGTTCACTCACGTTGGCTCGGATGGCCCGAGGCCGTTCTTGTGGATGCCCGATAAAATACAGCCAAAGGCCGCGCACGTAAGCGCGTTCCTATCTCGGACATGTGTTACGATTTTGCGAGCGATTTGTTTTTCGGTTAACATTTTTACGACTTGTCTTGGGCTTTAATGTCGCGACAGTACCGAAGATAAAACCCAAAGTTCGGTTTTTACGGCTGTTCAATATCGGGCATAATTTAATTCGCACTGCGAATTTCTTTTTATTTTCTGACATCAATAATTATATGATTTTCCCTAACGACAGTTTTTCTTACATCCATTAAAATATTTACTTCTTTGGCCCGAATCCACTAACTACACAATTAGGATTTTCAGGGTCGAGTGGGGTAAAAGAGAAACGTCTAAAAAATTGGGTAAAAGTGAAACAACGTTACATACCTTTTTCTTAACTCCTTGAATCAAATTTTGAATGAGAAACCGTATAACCATGAGTACCGCCTATTTTCCTAAATTTATTTACTCACTGGCTTGTGTAAACTCAGTGTAAAATATTAATTTTGTACAAACAATGTTTCAAATATTTTTATTTTAGTAGCAATGACTTTTGCTGCCGTTTATTTGCAATTGATCAAAAACTATTTCCATTTTGTTCTAACGTAGTTAACATATTGAGCTTAAAGGTAATCCCTTCCAAATTGCCTTTTTTGTAATTATTTTTTTTAAACACTTCAATATGATCTAATGGGAAAATATGAAACGTAGTTTTAGGGAAAAAGTGAAACATGCGGATATACGCTGGGAAAATATGAAACATAAGTTAAGACACGTTAAGCCGGGGTCGCACATGCGGCAGTCGGCGAACTGCGAATGTTCGCCAACTACCGAATCTAGCCAAACGGAATTCGCTTTTTCATCCACACATGCGGGCATTGCCGAACTCCGATCGAAAAAGTGGGAAACGCCGAATGTTCGTCATAAAGGTTGAATAGCGATGATTCTGTGACAATTGCTGCGGTTGCTTTCGTCGTGTTAAGCGACGGGTTTTTATGGCTCTAGGCCTGAGAGACTATTATCCCGCAAATGGTCAGACTCACCTCGAAACAAAATCCTAGATACCTGCTGGAATTCAGATTAATAAAAGTAATAAAGTAAAGTAAAAATATCCTGCATAAAGAAAAGTACCTACCTAAATAATGAATATGTATGTATATAAACAATATTCAATCTACGCAAAAATGCCACAATATAAAATATCATTTGCTTAGTAGGTGAAAGGTGAAACAAAACCACTCTCATAAGCTCCAGCCGTTGTGAAAAGCGAACTAAAAATGTCTGGACGTGTGGATGATTCCACGAACAACAGCGAGGCGAGCGCTCGTCCTCTTTGATGCATGCAAATTTACCGACATCGCGCGGGAAAGGCGAGCGAGTTGCCGAACGATTTGCCAAACTGCAACTTCCCATTCGCACTGATCGCAGTTCGGCAAACCCTTGCACGGAGTTCGCCGAATGCCGCATGTATAGCCCCGGCTTTATGTATGGCTCTTCTGCTTGCCTTGTTCGATGCCGCCGGTATATACATTCCGAAGCGTTTTTCTTCAAATAAATATTTATCGGTGTGAAACGCCAGTTTTTCACTTTTGAAAATTTGGGCACTCGTTTTAGGAAGTAGGAGCCACGGATCGAAAATCGCCGAAATTACTCTTAATGTCTCATCTGTGAGGAGTCTCGTTCGAAAAATAAATTGTTCGACCTCGTCCGTCTCCTACTGCGCAACCTCTTGGCGATAGGTTCCCGCCGAGGTCAAATTTGAACTCTCCGTCGCGTCGTTAAAAAACTTCCCAAAACAAACTACTACATCGACGGTCATTGATTTCGACCTAAAAAAGACTTTTTTTTATACTACCCAGATTCGGTGGTTTTGACCCCGAAAACCCCCGAGTACCAAATTCCGCCTAAAACCAAGCTGTCTCGTGTTTGATCTTGGTCCACTTCTCGTTCCCGCTTAACGGCTGGTATTTTGCCCATTCCTAAAATAGTACAAATATCTAACGATAGATTTAAGAATGTTTTTCGAAAAACTGTAAATATTTCTGAAAAATGAAGCCATGAAAAATTTAAAAATTCCAATTAGAAATGTTTAATTTTTTCCCGTTGATGTGTATGAGCATTTCTTTTTGTGCTAGGTTAAAAATAAAACACGGTTTTCAATTTATTTTTCTTTTAAATTCCATTATTTACAACTTTGTATTTCTGTACTTTACAGGTAAAATACCTAACCGGTCGTTTCATATGTTGAAATGAGAAAGTTTCATATTTTGTTTCATATTTACCCCACTAGACCCTGACAATAGTTCATTTGTTTGTTAAGATTTGACCAGGGCCATCCATTATTCGGATAATTCATATGCAATGAAAGAGCACGCAAGTGAATGGAGAACATTTGTCCAATATTGGGCATATACCTAAATTTACACAGGTGCAACCTGTTCCCCAAAAAAGCAAGAAAACCACGCCCTCAAACTATCGCCCATTTGCCTTGCTTCCAATAATCTCCAAAGTCATGGAACGTGTAGTCATTCAGCAACTACTCAATAAACTACCTCGAGAACAACAGAATAATCAGCGATAATCAATCCGGCTTTCGAAAAGAGAGAACGACAGGAGCTATATTGGCCTAGGTCACTCATATATGGAGTGGGGCAATTGAGAAGTACGGAGAGTCTCGAGCGATTGCGTTGGATATTTCGAAGGCATTCGACAGAGTTTGGCATGACGGACTGCTCAACAAACTGCAGTCATTCGGACTGCCAGCCTTTCTCTGCAGCTGGCTTGCCAGTTTCCTTAAGAACCGATTTCTGCACGTTGCAGTTGATGGACACACCTCAGACACATTCACCATTAACGCGGGCGTGCCTCAGGGCGCAATACTTTCACCAACTTTGTTCCTCATCTATATTAATGACCTGCTGACCGAAACGAATAATTCTGTTTACAGTTTTGCAGATGACAGTACTCTTGTCTCCCAATTTAGATCAGAAAAACCTTTACCAGCAACTGAGACTACTTACCGCAGACAGGAGCAGGTTACAGCAATTAATCAAGACCAGGAGAAAGTTCAAACTTGAGGCAACAGAAATTTGATCCAGTTCAATGCAGCAAAGACCAGCCACATTTACCAAGAGGGCCAATATCTTTCCTTCATCCTCGTCAATCGGACTGCTGGGTGTCTCGGTTAACAACAATATGTCCTGGCATGGCCACGTTGCTAACATCGCAAAATCAGCCTCCCAGAAGCTTGGTGCGCTATTTCGCTACAAAAAACTGTATAGACCGCAGCAGTTTCTCTTGCTCTACAAAGCGCAAATAAGACCGTGCTTAGAATTATGCTCACACATCTGGGGTGCCGCACCAAAGCACACCCTAAAGCTGCTGGATTCCATTCAGAAGAGAGCTGTTGGTCATGTCGGCGACCCGGAGTTGATCCAGATAGTGTGGAACACCGCAGACATGTGGCCGAGATGTCCCTGTTTTACAGATACTTTCACGGCAGATGATTCCAGGATTTGGCCCGCCTCATCTCGCCCCTGGCAAAGCTTGTCAGACAGTCACGACAGACGGCAAGAGCGCACCGGTTCGTCGTACAACTGGAAACACCTGGAACAACGCTTTACAAGAACTCCTTTATCTGGTGTACTGCATCACTGTGGAACTCACTCTCAAGACATCTGTTTCCCCCTAATTACTACCTATAATTATTCAAGAACCGTGTTAATCAACATCTTCGCACACACATCGCTCGTCGGGCGCCGTAGGATTTCCCTTTAGTGTGTGTGCCATTACCATAAAAAACAGTTTACGTCTTCATACAGAGGTTCAGAGCTACAGAATTATTGACCATACTTTGACCAATAGATAATTTTTTATTTGAAAATGAAGCTCGCAAAGCTGTCAGAAATGCCTAACTTGAGGTTTTTTTTAATGGAATAACTTTTATGTTCTTATACATATTTGAACTCTATGTAAAAGTTTGAGTTTATTTCACGTATCATGTGTTATACCTAAACTTAGCAATTCTCGAGCCATTGCCGATTTAAGATCACACTTTTAATATAATACTTTTTATACTTCCATGACTTAAGTATATACCCTTTAGTCCCCCTTAGCAGGGATTAAAACGATTCATTTAATCTCAAGGGACTAATACATAATTAAAAAAGATTAAATTTTAAAAAATTTCATGTATTTCGTTTGTACAATTTACAATAGGGGATGTGTTTTGTTTGTTGTTCGTTTTCTTTATTCCTTTTTTACAATATTATAATAATTGTATAGGATCCGTCATAAAATTACATTGATAAAGTACATAAAATTGAAGGTAACAACAAACACAATAGTTACAATAAACAAACTAGGTAAAACTATTAAACTCTTCAAAAGTATAAGGACAAATCTCGACCAGGTAATCTTTTAGTGTCCTTCTAAATACTGCGAATGATTTAGCAATCTTTATTTCACTTGGCAGTCTGTTATAGATCTCAAGGCTCCCAACTGTGGGTAAACTTTTACTGATATTCAACTTTTTAAAAGGAATACATAAATCACTTTTGTTTCGCGTAAAATGATGGTGAATATCTTGGTTTTTAGAAAAAAAAATGTTGGTTTTGATATACGTAAACACAAGCCTCCAATATGTAAATACCTCTCAAAGGTAAAACCTTATTTTTCTTAAAAATTTCTCTACAGGAAGTTACATTAGAGACTCTCATAATACATCTTAAAATCTTCTTTTGTAAAACAAATACTTCCGGCGCCATCGGACTATTTCCCCAAAAAAGAATTCCATATTTTAGCCGAGAATATACCTCACCATAATATACATTCAGCATTGAATCCAGACCCAGCACCTCCCTTAGATTTCTAAAAAGATATAATATTGAAGATAGCTTTGCTTTTAAGGCAGAACAGTGACTTTTCCAATTTAAAACATTGTCAATGTGTAAACCCAGGAAACGCACAGATTTTACTTCCTCTAAATTTTGGCCATCTATATTTAGACTTGTCTGAATATTTGCTCTATTTTGCACTGTATGAACCCTAATATAGTTTGTTTTAGAATTATTTAAGTATAAATAGTTACTACAGAACCACTTATCTATTTGTTTCAATGTGTCATTGCATATATTCTCAACCATATTAGCTTGCTTATCCGATATAATAAGAGAAGTATCGTCTGCATAGAGAATAGCAGACACAGAGGCATTTAAACACGTCTCAATATCATTTACGTACAGAAGGAACAGCACATGGCCCAATATAGAACCCTGTGGTACCCCCATCTGCACATCAACCGTACCAGAGAAAGCTCCGTTCACCTCAACCAGCTGTTCCCTATTATTCAAAAAGGATTTAACCCATTCTAAAGCAGGACCTCTGATGCCATAAACCTCCATCTTATACAACAACCGATCATGAAGAACACAATCAAATGCCCTTCTAAGGTCGCAAAAAACCCCCACAGGGCACTCACCATCCTCCAAACGATCGGTCATCTTACCACAAAAATCTAACATCGCGGTGTTAGTCGATTTACCGCATCTAAAACCATGCTGACTGTTTGTCAATACTTTGTTGTTATCAATGAAAGATTCCAAGCGAGATAAGAAACTATATTCAAATATCTTACTCATACTCGGTGATAATGCTACAGGCCGATAATTATCTGCTTTAGTTTCAATTCTATTATGCTGTATGACCCTGCTTGATGACTCAAAAGCTGAAGGTGTTTCCTGAGGGTCCAGCAATTTAGAATGACATCACGTCCAAAAATTTTGTCGGCAATAGTATTTTTTATTATGTATGGAATTTTCAACGTACCCTTCGGCAACGGGTGTTGATTTCCATCCTCCCTGCATTTTTAAATGCATGCATGCATTTGGTAAAATGATAAAATTTGTTTCGGCTGATTCGGTGGTGGTTATGGATAACACAACGAGAAACTAATACGCATTCGGGTTTTAACCTTGGCACCTGGCTAATTCGCGTTTTAGCCGGCCAATTTACGAATTAACTAGTTTCTCGTATTAACCGTAACATATACCTATACCGCGGGACTAAAGTGCTTTAATCCCCTGAACGGTTGTTGCTAAGCCAAACTCCATTCGCGGCATTAAATGGGTCACATTAGTCCCTAGATATATATATAATATAGTATTGTCCACTACTACACCCATTTTTGTCCGATTTTTAACTCGAAAAGTTGTTTTTCTTTGCCTCTTGTCAAAATGCTTCATTATTTACCTTTATTATGAACAAGGTCAATAATAAAGACTGGACACGCCAAAATCAACAGAACGTGTATTAAATAACTAATGCATAAGTAATCTCATCAAATATATATAAATTCATTCCTTAACAATAATTACAAAAATATTTGGTATGTTAGTAGTGGAAAAAATTGTATATTGACCATGCTATTATTGCCTTCGCATATCATATACTATGCAATCGTTCAAAGAAATTTATTATAAGCTAGAAATGTCAGCAAGAAAAACTTATATATTTACGGCATTGTTTATATTAAACTAAAATAAATGGGTTAATTATAAAAGTAAGCTGAATATTCACTTTACCAGATGATCAAGGTGGCATCCATTTTGTTCAATACAACAGCGATAACATGTTTTTATATGGTGGACGGCAGCCCTCAAAGACTGATTCTGGTGTGTTTAAATAAACAGTACTACTTCCACAATTTTCCGCCTTAAATTTTCTTAATGTTTAAATAGGTTTTGGTTGTGCACTCGATCTTTGAGCCATCCCCAGCCAGAAATACCCACCATCGAATTGAACCATTTTTTTTTTTAGTCCAAATAGATCCACTGAAGATGTTAAGAGCGGTGATTCATCTAAAAAGTTCTCTATTTCTTCTGTGAGAAACTGAGAAACTGGTAATATCTATCACCAATTAGACCACCATCATAAAAAACAAGCCTTATTATCCTATTACCAAACACTGAAAGCTTTTCAGTCTGAAGTTTTAACGGTCTTAACAGAGAGGGTTTTTTTTACCCCAATAATGAGTATTTTTGTTGCAAAACATGTCATAATATTCAGTCTAAAAAGTGTCATCCATAATGTAGTTGTTAGTAGTAGAATATCATTACAAAATTCAAGTTGTTTGCGTTTATTTTATTCAGAAAGCTGTTGAAATTTCCAAAATTTATAAGATTTTTTGCATTTGAACCTCTTGTAATGTGCTGTAAATGTAGTGCTCAATGTACTCTCATACTTAGTCTGGAACCGTGCATTGAATAATAATTTTCCTTCGCTTCTCATGGAGACATGCCTGCAGTTCTAAAATCAAGCAGTATTCTCGTACTATTTAAGATATTTATGAAAGTTTCCCAAAACTTACTCCCAAGAATATCACATGGGTTGACAGCACTATTCCTCTTAATTTGATGTCGTGATTTCATGGCTACAAGTGATGATGCAGTAAACTGGAGTCATTAGATGTCCTTCAGTGCTCATGCAGATCGATTGCATGTATGCATCTCTAAAAACAAGAGCCATACACATTATGTATTTATGGAAATTTCCTAAACAAAACACTGCTTGTAACACGAGTTGAAAACATCGTTTTCCTTAAATTGCATCAAATGGATTAAAGGCATCATTCCCATTAAATTTAATTTATAAGTCCAATCTGTAGCCGTACATCCGGAACAATAATTATCATTCGCTTATCATGCAGACCAAGTACATTCCTGAAGCTTTAACACCAAGCAGGAAACATAATCGACTACATTCCTCTAGCTCTGAAACCAAACAGCACTTGGCACTCCTGCATACTATTTCCAATAATCACGTTAGTTTCCTAAATATACCAAACAGATCACATGGTATCCTAATGTCTATTAAACTGGTTTAGCGATTTCATGGCTACGAAAAGTCATACATCAATTAGAAACAGTGCTAGAATAATAATTATTATCCTTGGCTGCTTAGACTATCAAATTGCTGCAACTCTAAAACCAACGACAACTCTCATACGTTTTACAATAATAATTGCCTTAGTGTGGGGATATTGTTTTAGAGGCTACCAGTGGCCTGCACTAATCTGCTGCCGTGCAAAATAATATTTATCCTTCCCTGCTCATTCAAATGATTATATACCTGCAACATAGTAATAGCTCTCCAACCTCACACGACTCCTGTATATTATTTACAGTAATTACATGTTATACTATATATAATACTCCTAAATATACCATGTCCAATATGATCACATGAGGAAAAATATCATGTCTCTTAAATTGCTTTCGTGATTTCACGGGTAGAAATAGAAGTAGTGGACAATAATATTATTATTCGCTGCTTGATTAGATACATGTGTATGTACAACTAAAAAATAAGCAGTACCTACTTTTGTAATTTTACATCCCCAAAAACATCGTGAGGACGATTTCTCGATACGTTTTGGTGATTCCATGCCTCGTTTCATGTTTACAAGAGACCATGTACTAATCTGAAGGCATGCAATGAATAATTGACACTGTTCATGCAGACTGACTACAGCTGTAAAACCAACGGAACTATCGTACTTTTTACAATAATCATGACCTAAAATGGCCATGCAGTCATCTGTAGCCGTGCGCAAATAATAATTGTCCTTCGCTGGTCGTTCAAACCAAATACATACATACTTGTAACATACGAGTAGCTTTACAGACGAATAGCACTCCTGTATACTATTTACAGTATGTATGTTAGTTTCCTAAATAGGTCCAATATGAACACATGAGTTGAGAACATCATGCCTTTTAAATTCTTTCAAGTGTACAAGTGGCAGTAATCTGCAACAGTGAGGGAACAATAATAATAATTGGTCTTCGCTGCTTGATTATATGTGTACAACTCTAAAAATAAGCAGTACCAAAGAAAATTTTACCGTAGTAATATTTTCTTTGACAGTACCTACTATTATAATTTTAGATTCCCAAGAACACATGGATTTCTACCATGATTCCCAAGAACAAATGGTAGAAAGAATGATTTCTTTTAATTCGTTTTT
>JAEQML010069095.1:0-17754 GCA_016904865.1 Pissodes strobi | reverse complement strand
TTTTTTTTTGTTCCGAGACGTACACAAACAAATAGGATTAAAAAATGTGTAAAAACCGAATTTGCTATAATAATGTCAATGCAATGAATACAAATTGAATATTATTTGAATTTTATATTATAGGTTTTAAGTGGAAATTACGGGTTTGTTGACGGCGCGCTATCAATCAAAGATAAATTACTAGACTACTGCTTTTATGTTTGAGTCAGTTACCACGTCAAAATCGAACAGATAATCATCATACTGAGTCAATTACTGGAATAAATCGTATTATTCTAAAAACACACACATGCATGAAGAGACGCGTGCAAATAAAGGTGGAAAACACTGTAGTGAGAGGCACCGTTGCCGTTCTATCGCCACTGCGATGGAATCTTGTTTTCGACAGCCTTTTGCATCGCCTCCACTCAAATGGATTCTACACCAATGCATATGCAGACGATCTTACGATACTGCTCAATGGAAAGTTCGAAGGAGTTCGGTGCAATTGTCTGCAGGGGGGCGTTCGCTTAGAGGAAGCACTCCTTATCTGTAAGCTGCAGGAAGACGGAGATGGTGCTTCCACCAGAAAAGGGTGGACGGAGCCACTACGGCCTCCGACTTTCCTTAACACACAACAAAATTTTGCGTCTGAGGTAAAATATCTTGGGGTCATCTTCGACGCTAAATTACCTTGGAATCTTCATTTAGTACGAAGACTAAAGAAGTCATACATTCCTTATGAACAGTGCCGTAGGATCGTGGGAAAAGCCTGTCGTAACGTGGATCTACACTGCTATCATAAGACCCATGATTGCCTATAGAGTTGTAGTTTGGTGGCCGAGGAGTTAGCAAAAAGCGGCAATGGTTAAGCTCAGTCAGCTACAAAGAATTGTCTGTCTAACCATATCGGGAGCTATGAGAATAACTCCGGCCAGAGTCATGAAAGTAATGTTGTGCTTGCCGCTCCTAGATACTTATCTAAAGGATGTGGCTCTGACTACATTGCTAAGGTTGAGAGCCGTTGATGTGCCACCTAGCGTACAATGTGGAGACACGCTGCCTCTGGGTAGGGGTGCCAGACTGCCACTATTGTAGGCCAACGCAGCTAGCATACCTCCCAAGTTTGTCTCCGACAAACTATGTAATTTACAAGTAAAACCAAATGAGCCTATAACTGAAGGTGCGGCTAACATTTTCGACGAAGGATCAGGCTGTGGAATTTACCTCCGAAGTTCGCGAATTGAACTTAAATAATCTATGAAGTTACACGCAATCATTGTTCAGCCTGAACTTGCTCCTAGATTCATAGCCGCAAAAGAGATTGTTCACAGGAATATTGAGGACAAGACTTAAAATGTATAGGGACCATCGACAAGCACTACTGGCCCTATAAACTTACAGTCAGGTCAGTACTAGAATGCCACAATTCACTTTAGGTTATCGCCCGCAAAAAACAGAATTTGTGTGTGCTGGGTTATAGGACATAAACAGTGCGAAGTTAACAAATTAGCGGATAAATTGGCTAGAAAGGCAGCTGGTTTAAACATTATGGGAGCTGACCATTCAAACATACCTAAAGATTACCCATGGAGACTTTAGGGCAAGATGGGACGAAGCAACTAACTGTTGACTTGTCGGGGAGCTACTAAGCTATCCCAGTGAACCTGTAGCAAAGGCATGCCTGGATATGTCAGGGAAGAACCTACGACTCATGGTGGGGATTCTGATTGGACACTGCCAGTTGAGAAAGTATCTCTACACAATAAGATTATGCGAGACACCTCTATGCAGATGCTATGAACAGTAGGACGATTGTGACGCTGTTTCGGATCAAAGGAAGCCCATTTGGAAGAACGACGGCCAGCCTCAGAACAGCCTCCTCGGGCAACTTTTATACAACACTAGGCTGGGCGGCAGAATAGATGGATAGGTTGACCTAGGAAGGCCGCACAGGAGACCAATGGGGCCTAAGTGCCGTGGTCTTTCAAGGCCACCCTTTCACCATTTCCAGATTCCAGATAGACTCACGCCTGCTCGAGCATCTAGAAAAGATGCTGCTAAAAAGAGAGTCAGCATATATTCTAAAAAAAAAAGGCTTTTAAGTAGCGAACATTTATTCAGGTTAAGAGAAAAGTACCCAGAGATATCGATTTATTGTTAAGTATTTTAACTTTGTCCGCAATATCCTGATAGATCACGCCTCAACACGGACTTCCCCAATTCTTTATGCCTATTTGTTCTACGCTAATTTAATGTAATATCGTCAACCCAGTTTCTTTAAGGTATGCCAATGTCCACATCTATTTCTTCATCGGTCTTCATTTTGTCAACCTTTGCTACTCTTCTGACTAGATCTGCTCTTTCATACTTGTTCTTTGCAAAATATCTCTATTTGTTACTCTGTCTCTAAGGTCATTGCTGAACAATGCTCGTTGGTTAATCTTCATCTTCTAAGCAAATATTCTTATGCGAATTATCTATATTTTGAGTGTGGTCATCGAGAGAATACGTTTTCCTCAAACTTTTAGGAACATCCTTTTTTTTAGTATGCCACATACGAAGGCGGTCCGTGTTAGTGATATTTTCTCTTATTCTTTGTTGACTGATCTTCTCTTCAAGCTGTGATGCAGTTATTTGCTCATGCTATTTTCTGATTTTTTATTTCGTCATCCCCTTGCGTTCATTGTTTATGTATTTTTGTAAATCATTTCCGATTTGTTGTTCGTCTTCTGTACGACTAACAAAAATAATATCATCTGCTAAACCAAGGCGTTGGATGTAATCTCCGACGATATTAACTTCAAGACTCCTAATTCAGCTGTTTAAAGGCATCCCTATCGAGGCTATAGTATCAGCTTGACGAACGCCTTTTTTCTAAATTTAATTCTTCGTCATTCTTCATTCATGTGAATTGTCAAGTTGTCATAGATATCTTTTATAATCGTTGAATGTCTAGAGTGGATTCTAGCATTATTTAGAGCTGTTTGAATGGACCATATTTCTACTCAATCAAATCTACATAGGTCAGATGCAGATGCACATTGTGTTCTGTTATATTCTAATTGATGTTCTAAGAGTTGATAAGAGTGTAGCTATTTGTTTGTAATATACAGCTATATTTAAATAGCTTCTAGAAAACAGAAACTAGTATCTTACCAAATGCTGTTGCTCCAAAATTCTTCCAGCAGAGGTGTTCCTTGGAGCCCATGGAAAATTCTGCATATGCTTAGTAATTAAGAAGCCAATGATCTAACAAGGCAACACATGACCGATGGGTTCGTTGTTTCCTACTAGTAGTAGGTAGGGTAATGGATCACATCGATTTTTTTCTTGTTGGCAGTTGAACCATTGCCTCAATTTGCAATGCAACCTTGTTGACGAAACCGAAATGCGGAACCTTCTTGGTCAGAATTTCAATAATTGAAATCTGTTAAATTAATTTCATTATTGTCTTTGATATTGTGAATTTGCTGCTTTTGTTAAATATGCTATTTTATTGTGTTTTCAATGCCATCGGTACCAGCATGTTTGCATATAAATC
This sequence comes from Pissodes strobi, assembly GCA_016904865.1. Taxonomy (NCBI): domain Eukaryota; kingdom Metazoa; phylum Arthropoda; class Insecta; order Coleoptera; family Curculionidae; genus Pissodes; species Pissodes strobi. Next base: position 14,231 of record JAEQML010069095.1, on the reverse strand, counting down.
AGATTCATGAGTACTACCTTTTCGTAATAGTATTTTTACCGAAGTTTTCGGAAGTAATTGCACAAGTGCATCAAAATTACCGATCATTTTGCATGACAGTGTGTTGTCTAAAAACTGCACGAGTTCATTTTCATATTTTGGAGAAAGAGCCCGACTGCGAAGGTGGAGGGCTGTTTTTCCAAAATATCAAAATGACTGAACGCAGTTTTTCTAAGACAGCATGCTCGAATGCAAAATTATCTGGTTATTTGATGCACGAGTGTAATTCGGGGGAATATTTCCCGAATAAGGACATGGTTTAAAAAATAAATTTGTATCCTTTTTTTAATACAAAAACGTACATGTAACTGTAAACAAAGTACAGAGATGCAAAAATAGGATGTTTTTAATCCGAAACGAGACATTTTTAATAATATATATTCACTTGACTTTGACGTTATTTATAAATTGTCGCTGTCATTGTAATTTTACAATGGAATTACCATAGATACGTGCGATGCAATTATCGCCTTGCTCTTTCGGTTTCTACAGTGCAATTATCGCTGTAATTTTCTGTGAATTGCACTCCTCTCATGAGATTTTTTATACATGAGGGAAATATTCGATAAAAGTTGGCTGAATCACTGGTAATTTTTTAAAGGTATTTGGGGGATACTGGCAATAAGGCAACCTTGGAAATTCAGGTCCTGGTTAAGTAAAATTCAAGATGAGACTTATATCGGATCTACTATTACCTAACATGTAAGTGATATTGTTCAGAATAGCATGTGATGCTCGTATGACTGAGTCAATTGTTCAAGTCCTTATTGAGCTGGCAAGGGCAGCAAATGAAGCATATTGAGAAGTGTCATCCCGAGGACAAAAAAAGTGTTGAGATTCGTTGTTGATTTTGTAATAAACTTGAAGTTTGTTCCACAAATATGTACTCATTTATAATAATTACACATTACACTATCCTACATTTTTTCAGAATTAGAAAAGAGTGTACAAATCATTGTAGTTAAATAATAAAATAAAACACTGCTATTGTATAACAAATCTGTTGAATAGTCTTTGGTTAGATATGTAAAAATAACTATGTTGGGGTTTGGAACCTTCAGCAAAATGCACTGAAACAGAATTTTTGCACTCGACGCGCGTTTCGCTAACCATGTTAGCATCATCAGGAGATGATTAAAACTGAGTTTTAATCATCCCCTGATTATGCTAATATGGTTAGCGAACATCGAGAGATTTGCGGCAATAGGTCGGGATATAATTCATCATCATGATGGATATGGTCACCATGTAGTCTTGTAACCCTAGAAGTAATTAATCATAAAATGGTACAGATTCATGGTTTCCAACACAGTAGCTGTCTTCATTTTATACAGGTTGTTCAATATTGACTCATACTTCATAACTTATAGGTTTAATTTTTGTAATTATGAATATCAATATGAAATCAATCAAAATTATGCTTTAGGCTTATTCCCAGACAGTTTTATTCTACTTCTTCCTCTTTGATATCTTGCACCTTTTAGGTTGCGGTGCGAAAAACTTTATACCATGTTACATGGAACCAGTCCCAGATTATTTTTCTTCTTGGTTTGTCCTGCCACTTTTCTCTGTAGGATGATCTGTAGCAACTCATATTTTATGGATTTCCTCCTGATATGAACAAGGTAATGAAACTTCCTTTTCTTGACCGCTTTACTGATTTCAGGTTTATATCTGATCTAATTCCTGGTGTCTGATTTTTGCCATAAATTTAAATGGCTCCGCGGCTTTATATCTAGTCCAGCTAACGTTGGTTCTATCGGGCGACTGTAACATTTTGAGCGTTTTCTTCGTCAATCTCTTGAACAAGGTTGAGTTTTAATCATCCCCTGATTATGCTAATATGGTTAGCGAATCGCGCGTCGTGTGCAAAAATTCTGTTTCGGTTTTGTGGATAAGACTCTGCTTCAAAGTAAAAATAAATAAAAAAAATATTTATATCGACTTTAAAAAGTATAATAAAGAATTACAGTTAAATGATAAAATAAAATAAAGCACTTCTTACTACTATTTGAATTAGTTGAATATTATTTAGTTAAATATACAAAAATGAATGAAAAATATTTAAACCGAGTTTAAAAATTATTGGGAAACTATAGATAAATAATAAAATAAAACACTGCTTGCATTTTTAGACATAAATCTGTTAAATATCATTTAGTCAGGCATATGAAAAATGAATAAAAATTTTTATATCGACACCGTTTGTTTTTAGTGCGAAACAAAACTCACAAGGACTAAGAGTTAAATGTCAGTAAACCAGAGCACAGCTCGCAAAATCTGTAATTAGAAAAACTATATATAGATACGTTTACTGTTCGAACTCTAGGAATAATGCGGCACTATACTATCCTACCGAGTTCTTAAGTAAGCGGTTTAAGGCACATACCGTAGTCGTGCGCTTCAGAGAAGCGGCGTAACACGTTGTGTCAGACTTTCACCGAGGAGAAAACGTCAAACGGCGGCGTCAACATGTCGAAATATATATCGCAGAATTAATCAGTTTAAAAATCTTAAAATCCCGTAAGTTTTGAGCTTTCACCGTATTTTAAGGAATATGTTAATTCATGAGCTAGGTGCGTATACTGCAGCAGTGTGGAACTCACTCCCAGGACATATGTTTCCCCCTAATTACAACCTACAACTATTCAAGAACCGTTTCAATCAACATCTTTGCACACACACCGCTCGTGGAGCGCTATAGGATCTTCCTTTAGTGTGTGTTCCACTACCATAAAAAAAATACCGTAAATTTCAGAAATCGTCAAACGACAACTAGGAATCGGGAAAATGTTCTACGTATTTTAATTAGCTTTATGACGTAAGTCTGCGTATCGAAAATTTTAAGCTTTCACCTGAATGTAATTTTCACAAAGGTAATACTATTCGGCATAATACTATAAACAACCTTAAATTATTAGATAATTTTAGATTCTGCCTTTTAAGTAATATGTAATTAAATGTGTCCGACGATAAAATCCGTTTTTAAAAACAATTTATTTTCAAAATTAAGACTAACAATTTGAATGCAAGCAATGGAATGACACAAATAGGTAAACTACATATATTTATAAGCTAGGTTATGCTGCGGTTGCAGTCTCCAAGGTCTGGTCCAGGTCAGCAAGAATGGTACATGTAACTCCTCCCCTCTTAAGAAGCGAACATAACGGAGTTTGGATGCGTTTCTTCATCCCCTTTGGAAGCTTCGTCGGATTCCCTTTTGCTTGTTCCTTTGGATTGACACCTTCTGGAAATCCATTTTTGAATCTTCTTTTTGGATAATATATACAGGGTGGTTGCTACTACTATTGTTAGTGTGGTGATAATAATAGCTCTCCATGTGATTGACTCGGCCTCATTTTCATTGATTTCTTCGGTGGGCTGCAGTCTATATATTGAGTCCTTTAGACTGAATATCTCCTCGAAGTTGACTTTGCTGAGGTTTGCAATCTTGTAGGATTGTGTTTTCCTGAGAGCATCGATGCGGATTTCTGGGAGGATTAGTGGTGTTCCCTGTTTAAATTGGGGGTTGTTTGTGAACTTCTTCTGTTCTACCGTAACTTCGCAATTCCTCGGGATTCTGATAAGCGTGGGCAGATCGATTTTTAGATATTGATCTGAGCCACATTTGGAAAATATTTGTGTGTTGTTTGCAGGCAGGACCAAAACTTCTTCTTGCGACACTTGTTCGACTAAGGGTTCTTCCAGGTGGATTTCGTCAGCACGGCAATTGACAGTAGGGTGGTTTTTCAGTAGCTGAAGGGTGCATTCATCTCTGGGCTTGAGATTTTCGTGGCAGTAGAAAATATCTTCAACTTCTGGACAGCTGGTTTCTTCAAATTGTATGTTGTTTCTTGCTTGTGCTAGGTAGGGATATTTTGGAACTACAAGGGTCTTATTTTGGATGATAGGATAAAGGTGGTGGAAAACGAAGGTTTCTGATCTCAAAATTGGTGCGTGAATCGCAAAAATTACTTTACCTTTAGAAAATGAGACTTGTGTTCCAAAGAATTGATAGTATGATAAAATATTTTTGAAGTTTGGAATAGCGTCGTTGTTATAGAGAGATTTTAAGTACTGAGTTGTGTGAATAATTTCCGCAACAGAAATAATTGAATTATGTAAAGCATTGAGTTTAGCAAACATTATAGCATCTTCTAAATTGTCTATGAACGTTATTAGGTTCTGACAATCAAGAATTATTTGGGATAGTACACTTTGAAAACTTAAGTAGGTTTGAAAACTACTAATTTCACTATTAAATGATGCTTGTAGCATTTTTATTCCTTGTTCTAATCGATCTTGATTATTTACTAAAGTCGATATAGTTTTATTATAATTATTTATCAGTTGTTTTGACAAGGACATTTGAGTGTTTAAATGCTTTATTATATTTTTCTGATTTTGTTGCAGAGTATCAATTGCGTTGTCGTACCTATTTCCATCGTCGGCATCTAGTGTGCCAAAAAGCCATCTATTTACACTTCCCACTATATTAATAAGGCCTCTTTTATTCCTAATGTGAGGATTTAAATTAGCTAGTTTATTTTGCGTAATGTTAATTAGAAACTCGGTTCTATAAAGTAAGTTATCGGCTAAGCCTTGATAGGATATAGGATTATTTATATTTTCATGTGTAACATGATCTCTTAACATAAAATAACTTGTTTTAATATTGGTTAATTGTCTACTAACTATGTTTAAATCTAAGTAGTGTATAAATGTATGTTTACTATATATAAGTTTGGCGTTGCCTAACTGAATGGGTAGTATAGGGTTTTTTACAAGGGTAAGCTGGATATCTTCACTGTTGCTCAGCTGAAGTACCAGGAATAGCATCAGGCTCTGAAGGCTCGGGGGTGCCATTTCCTTCCTGTAAATATCGTTTTTGTTTAGTCTTAGGTTTCTTTGCAGAGTTTTTATGATAAGTGCCCTTGTTTGTTTTTAATTTAATAGAGCTTTGGCTATCAACTTTTACTTTTTGAAACTTAGGTAATGACTTATTTCGAAGTTTTGTTTTAATATAAGCCGGTTCATGGAGAGAAAATTGAGGTGGATCTTCTCGTTTCTCGTTTCTTTTATTGATTACTTTCTCTTTCACTTGTTGGTTGCTTTCTCTTATTTTTTCGTAAATTGTATCAGAAGCTTCTTTGTGATTTTGAATATAGTCTGATATAATTACATGGTCACTAAGTTCGAAGGGGTCATTTGTATTAATATGACCTTTAATAATTTCAAAAGGGGTAAACTTTGTTACGCTATGGATAGAATTGTTGTATCCTAGAAGAGCGCGTTTCATTAGTTGCTCGGGGGAATACTGCTTATTTTCCATTTTCAGACATCTGTAGTGTTCAATCAGCGTAGAATGGAACCTTTCTACAGGAGAGTTTGAATTGCTATTCTTCGCTGTTGTATAGTGTAGTTCAATTTTGTATATTTTACAGAAATCTTCCAAGTTCTTATTCTCAAACTCAGTTCCTCGGTCCGTGGTAACTTTTAAAGGTAGTCCGTGGTGGGTGATAAAATTAAGTACATTTTCGATTACAGCGGGTCCCGTTAGGCTACTTAATCTATATGCTTGACCGTATCTAGAAAATGCATCAATTATAGTCAAAAATGTTTCGTTCTCGATCTTGAAAGTATCTATATGTAATTGTTCGAAGGGTCGAGAAGTTGTAGGCGTTAGATTGAATTTAACTGCAGGGGGATCTCTGTCATATTTATTCTTCTGGCATGTTTCACAAGAGTTTACATATTGTTCTATGTCCATATTCATTTTTGGCCAATAATATCTTGCGCCTAGTGCTAGTTGCATTTGGTTTATGCCTCTATGACAAGTTTTTGTGACATGGTACATATCCAGTTTTTCTCTTTGTTCGTCTGCTAATTCGATGTCATCTAGCATTTTAGAGCATTGTACAAATTTAAAGCATGTATTAGTGAAAAGTCTCTGTAGAGTTGTCGTAAACGTTTGAGCTAAAGGACTATTCCTAAAATATAGTGCATATAGCCGCTTAGGATCAATAAGTTCTTTTAAGAGTTTTATGATACATGGTGTTGGGTCATTTTTGGGCAAGGTAACAAAAATACGAGTATTTTCGAAAGTTTTTTCGAAATGACATTTCAGTTGATCGATATCGCCTTGTGTCAAAATAATTTGATTTTTGTATACATTCAGGATACGTTCGGTGATTGGTATACCGAAAATTGGGTTTTCGTGTGACGAGTGGATCGTTTCTAGATCATTTGAATCCTCGTTTTGGGTGTTTGGTTGCGACATTTCTCTCTCTGGGTTTGGTGGTTTAATTTGGATATTTGAAATAACATTGACTTTTTGTCTTTTGTGTCCCAAAATTTCGTCAAGTACTTTTTGATCCAAGTCAGGAAGTTCGTCGGGATTTTCACAATACTTTTCGATGACCTCGTCTACGTCGCCAGGATTGTTACATACAGATAATGTTTCTATAGCGTAGTGGTCATTGTCTATGGGGTTTCGTGATAGGGCATCTGCAGCTTGATTTGTTTTGCCCTTTTTGTACTTTATAAAGTAGTCGAATTCTTCCAACCTGAGACGCCATCTGACAAGTCTGCTGTTTGGTTCGCGAAGTGAATAAACCCATTGTAATGGTTTATGATCTGTTAGTATTGTAAATTTGTGTCCAAATAAATATGGTCTGTAATATTTTACGCCCCAAACTATTGCTAGTAACTCTTTTTCTATAGTCGAGTAATTTATTTCGGCTGGGTTGAGAGTGCGTGATGCATAACAAATAGGGTGACCATTTTGTGACAATATCGCTCCGATAGCGTAGTTGGAAGCATCAGTATTTAATTCGAATGGTTTAGTAAAATCGGGATAGCACAATACAGGTTCTGATGTTAAAATAACTTTACACGTTTCGAAACAATCCAAAAATTCTTTAGTATGCACGACTTTTTCGTTTTTCTTCAAACATTGGGTCATGGGTTTCGTGATTTTTGCAAAGTTTTGTATAAATTTCCTGTAGTAACCTAACAATCCGAGAAATGATTTAATTTCTCTTTGTGTTTTAGGTATGGGAAATTCCTGTATAGCAGCGATCTTTTTCGGGTTCGGTTTTATCCCTTCTGTTGTTACGACATGTCCTAGGAATTCCACTTCTTTCCTAAGGAATTCACTTTTGTCGAGTTGGATTTTTAATCTTGCTTCTCGTAATTTTGAGAATACTAGCCTTAGGTTTTGAATATGTTCTTGCAGTCCTGTACTGAATATTATGATGTCATCCATGTATACTAGGCATATTTTATTCTGCAAGTTTTTGAGCACTTCATCCATCACTCTTTGGAAGGTAGATGGAGCGTTTTTTAAGCCAAAAGGCATGCGTAAAAATTCGTAGTGGCCGTTTTCCACTGTAAACGCCGTTTTTTCTATAGAGTTTTCTGACATTTCTATCTGGTGGAAGCCGCTTGCTAAATCCAACGTAGAGAAATAGTTTGCTCTGCCTAGTTTGTCCAATATTTCATTTATATTAGGGATAGGGTACCGGTCGTCAATCGTTTTTTGGTTTACGTTCCTAAAGTCTACTACTAGACGCCATTTAGGTTTGTTGGAAGCATCTAGCTTTTTCGGGACAATCCATATGGGTGAGCTCCATGGGCTAGCTGATGGACGAATGATTTCTTTTTCTAACATTTCGTTTATTTGTCGTCTGACTTCATCTTTATGCACATACGGGTATCTGTAAGATTTCGTGTACACCGGAATTTCGTCAGAGGTTTTAATATTATGTTTTACTTTAGAGGTAAAACTCAATTTATCTCCTGGCTTAAAAAATATATCCGAGAAGTCTAGACACAAATTTGATATCGCTCTTTTTTCCTCGGTGTTCATGTGCTCGGTACGTATTAAGTCTTGTATACTAGTTTCTCGTTTCGCCTTGTATGCGTAATTTTCGTTCTCATTATTCTTTGTTTCAAACGTATACATTTCATATAGCTCATCTTTAAATGAGTCTACATATATCGGCTGATTCAACGTAACGTTTATTATCTTATCGGTATGGTTTTGCATTTCCACTGCAGCAAACCCATTCTTAGAATAAGACAAGCAATGTGGGACTATAAGACCGTTAATTTCCATTTCGTTTACTAATATATCACCTTCGAATATGCTGACTGGTATATTCTTAATCAGTTTTTCGTGAGGATTAACAGAGAATGAAAATTTGATGTCAGCAGGTGACCTATATTCAAAGGGAATTGCTATACATTTGCCGACAAGTTTTTTATTAATTAAATCGATATTTAAATTCATATTAATTAAATCAAGGAGTCCTATTACTCCGTCGAAATAATCATGAAAATCAAACAGAATAAAATCAATTTCATATTTAATTCCGTATTCTAAAAATGCGGGAATAGTAGCCTGAAATTGTGTTTGTTGACTGCCTACAGCTGTTTTTATTGTGTTTGTTGTTTGGTATACACGGTTAGGGAAATATCTTTCGGCGAAAGATGGATTTAAAATAGATCTACTGCTACCAGTATCTATCAAAAGTTTTAGGTCGAGTGATTTTATTTTGACATAAGGGAGGGTATTATTTGATGAGATATTAATCTCTACTAGATCTGTTGATCTGGCGGCCCTGGATCGGGAAAATTTTCAATTTCCTCGGAAATTTGATTATCTGCGAAATAGGCCTGGTCGTCATTGTTGACATTGGAAGCATCGTAGAATTGGGGGTAATTATCTAGCTCTGGGAGATTTTCTTGAGGGGATTCCTGCGGAAAATCTTCGTTTGGGTATTCTTGAGAATACAATTCTTCGAAAATGGGATTAGGCCTTGAACTTTGATTTTGGAAATTTTGTCTATGGCTCTGCATAGAAGGAATACGAGATGTCGTAGACATTGGGGTAGGTTTCGGCATTTGATTTATGGGCGTTTGATTAGGACGGAAAACGTTTTGAGGTTTTCCAAAAACTTCTTGATTGGTGGGGAATTTCCTTGGCGGTAAATTCCTGGGTTGGATATTAATTGGTTGGGATCTCCATTGGGGTCTTGGTGTGAAGTTTTGTTGTGTTGACCATTGGGGTCTTGGTGTAAAACTTTGTTGTGTTGACCATTGAGGTCTCGGTGGAAAGTTTTGCTGTGTTGACCATTGGGGCCTTAGTGGAAAATTTGAATAGTTTTGCGGCTGGTGTGTGTTAAAATAGTTAGGCTGTTGTGAATTATTTGAGTAATTGTTCTGGAAGTTATTATGATTATTTGATGGTTTTTGAGGGGTTGAGGCTCTATAAGGTTTATTTACATCATTAACATTACCATACAATCTTTCAAAATTTTCAAATTCGTTCGCACACGCCATTGCGTCTTCTAAACAACTAGGTTTCCTTAAATACATGTTATTTTTCAATGTACCTGTGCAACCAGCTATAAAAGTATTTAAAGCAGTTTTATCGTAATGTTTAATTTCACACAACTTTTGTTGTGGGGGCGAATTAGGATCGTTACTAATACGTTGCGCTACACTACTACGTAAAAGTTGTAATCTACTGCCAAAATTTAGAAGATGTTCGCCTTTATAAGGCGTAGTTCTTGTGAGTTCTTGAACAAGACAATCTAGATCTCTTCTGTCAGAAAAACATTGAATTAAAGCATTTTTTAAACTTGTCCAATCATTTAATTCGACTCTATTGCCTACCAATACTTCGGCTTTGCCTACTAATTTTTCTTGAATTGATTCGAAAATATGTGCGTCTAGCTCCCTATCTTTGAACATTGAATAGCTATCAATTAGACTTTCGCATCGCTTAATAAATTTATTTAGAGTATCACTATTCCCATCGAATGGCTTGATTATTTCTAACCTAGATTTAAAAAGGTCCCAATTCATTTTGGGTTGTGAGCCTGCGGCTGTTCCTTCCATATTAGATGCTATATTTATTTGTTTATCTTCAATGCTTATATTAATTTGACTTAGTTTCTGTAGTAACTCGTCTATTTCGACGTTATCTTTAATAGACATAAGTAATTAAATGAAAATATCTTATAACATGCATTAGTTATAAATAAAACTTATGAATGTATTGATTAACGAATAATCAATTTCCTTTAAAATAAAACTTATTTAAACTTACTAACTAGCGAAATAACTGATTTTTAGTTATTTGCAAAAGTGAAAATTAATTATTAATATATAGAATCAATATCAATCAATAAAATTCAAATACGAAACCGTAAATAAAAGGAACAATATAGGGTAAAAAGGAATAAAGCTCTTACGAAGGTCCACGTATCGGGATCGACGTCTTCGTTCTTCCTCTTCTTGATTCCACTGTTGCACCCTCAAGTCGATGTCGCTGGGTCTTATCGTTGGGGTTCTTTTGGATTGCACTGACAGGGTAGAAACCACTCGTAGATGTCTTTTACCGCACGATTCGATAATTTTCGACACTCTACCGCACAATCCTACCGACTGCGCCAATTAAATGTGTCCGACGATAAAATCCGTTTTTAAAAACAATTTATTTTCAAAATTAAGACTAACAATTTGAATGCAAGCAATGGAATGACACAAATAGGTAAACTACATATATTTATAAGCTAGGTTATGCTGCGGTTGCAGTCTCCAAGGTCTGGTCCAGGTCAGCAAGAATGGTACATGTAACTATGTGATCTAACTAATCCAAACTATCCCAAAGAACAGAAAAAATTAGGTTACGTCATCGCAGATCATTAATATGAAAAATACGTATATGTGAAGTGAGCTGGAAAATTGGGTAATTTTTATTTAGGTAAAAAATAGATCCACCATTGATATCGATAGGTTACGTCGCCTTTACATGGGTTAAAATAGAAAAATATGCATAGGCGAAGTGAAAGAAAAATTCGGGTTTCATCGATTTCATATGGGTTAAAAATAGAAAAATATGCATAGGCGAAGTGAACAAAAGAATTGGGTAATGCGCAATTTGTCGGTGGAAATGGGTGACCGGGCAAAATGAACGGGGTTCGAAGCGGCTAAGTATATCTACTAATTTTATAACTTTTTAGGGGCTGAAATTGAGCGGTTTAAAATAAGCTAAGGGTGTTAATTAAACCCACATATGTTAGTTGTTGAACTTGTTCAGAAAATAAAAAACGGTATACACAAAAAAAAACTGAAATTATACATTGCATAGCTTCTATCGATCCGTAAGTGTGTCGAAAACAAGTAAAAACAGTTTTTTTTGTCTACAGCCCAAGTCTAGTATTCAGATATATAACTATTAAGTACAAACAACTTTTCCTATGGTGCAAAATAAGGGTACTTTATTCTTCAGTAAATTTATAGTTTTAAGCCCCTCGTATATAATCATGAAATGATATTTTGTCCTAGCAAAAAGCGGATCTTTTTATAGCAGAATAATATTTTCTATACAATGCGGCATGCAAAAGTGAAATTTAAGAGAACGCGCGCTCCAAGGAACACAAGTAAATCAATCATTATGTCACGGAAATAAGATTAATGTAATTTAAAGTGACATTGAGAGAAATGCAATATTTTAATGTTACCCATTTCGATATTTCTAGCTTTAAAAGATGCGGAATAATGTGTTTTGCATGTATGTGAATGACAGCAGACATATGAAAGTCAAGCCAAAAGTCCTGAGTGTTTTTAAGTTTCTATGTGGTTTTCATTGGATTTATATCGTGTATATTTGAAGATGTTATTATAATATAAGAAAGCCTAAACTGATTATAAGCTGCTCTTAAAAAAATAAACATTTTCTTCACGTCTGGAACACATGGGATGAATATTAATTTTAAATTTAACATGCTAGTAAGATTTTGATGTAAAATTATATCCATTAAAATATGAAGACAACCGGCCTTCAGCAAGGGGATGAATGAGGAGGGGTTGAATAATTTTCCCGTACAATTAGGAAGAAAATACAAATTTAAATTTTTTTTATAAATAACACAAGAAATTTAATTTTTCCGATTTTAATTCAAAAACCATTTTACTTTATTAAATTTTACCTGTTTCGTATCCTGTACATTTATTGAAAAAGCAATGATGGTAAATACCAACTTACTACATCCTGATAAAGTAAGTCGAAGACTTTTCATACTTTAAAATTTCTGGAAATATAAAATGACTACTCCAGATTTACAAAAAATAAATGTTACCCAAGACTTCCGCGAACTATTTAATAAAACTTGAGTTAATTGTAAGGCTGTTTTGGCTTAGTTTAGGATAAGAGTTAAGTTAAAACCTAGGCGAAAATATGAAACCATATCTTTTGTGAGTAGTGTATCTAGCTTAGAGAGCCCTAATGCAGAAATAATTTGCCTATTTTCAAGTTTTGAGGCAAAACAAAGACATCGGCGTATTGACGCGATATTTAAAAAGCTTTCCTTGTTTTAGGCTGAGTTTACGTTTAGTTTTTGGTTGAGTCTTGTATAATGCAAAAACATTGTGAATCAGGAGTTCTTTAAAACTCTTCAGTCTGTTCCTAAGTGAAAAAATGTCATGTCATATTTTTTATTAGTATATCGGCTGCTGATATCTGAAATTTTGGAAATTTGAAGGCTACTCAACTGATTGCCCTATAGATAAAGCAATACTTTGCGAAAACATATCTTCTAAATCAATCCAAATAAAAGGATAAGAAAACATTCCGTCAATCTTTTTTTGAGCAGTTTATTATAAAATAGAAAACATATTTATTTCAGTCTCTGTATCTGAAGTATTATGAAAATTCTCTGTATAGACAAACCCATTTTCCTATATATGATATTACTTCCATAACACACAGTAGGCTAACGGCAGTTCGCCCCGTTTAACCATTCTAATAAAGAAGTATCGACAATTTGTCGTGAAATTAATATTGGCTCTAATCAGAGAGAAACAAGGTTCGGTGCAATTTTAAAGATTTGGCTAAGGCTGAGGAGTTTCAAATACAAATTTCACCTCAAATTAAAATCCCAATGCTTGCCTTAATATTGATGTGGGTTCAGACGAAGGTTTGCAAAGTTTCGGACCGAGCCTTAAAATAAACGGGAGCTATATTTTCTAGAAATATTCGAAATATCTCCGCTTTGAAAACTTTTGTTAAATGAAAACTGGGGTTAAAATTTCGTGCGATGATCCAATAAAAGCCCCAATCAATGTTCAGATACCACACGCTGTGTACAAATCCTTTGAGTTTCGCCAAGAGTGAAAGTTCAGAGGTAAAGTGCTTTTTAGTAGAACCTGGAAAAAGTTAAGGTTATTACATTTCATGGTTTAATTACGTCGAGAAATATTTAGTTCTGGTCTAGGTCAGAGCTAAATACAATTTGTTATTTAATAAATTAGTAACCACATAGCAAAAAAAAAAATATTTAATTAGTTAGGAAGGGAATTCATTACATATTACTTGTAGCAAGTTAATGATATCGTAGGTACAACTTTCGATCAAAAATTCATACATTTAGAATATATATTTCTTCAATTTGAAGGTTATTGAATTAACTGACAAAATGGTCAAACACACGAGACTGAACAAAATCAAAAATATTAAACACACTCTATTAAAGTATTCGACTAAAGTCCTCTAAAGCATAACAATTCTTTTCAAATAAACATTTTTTTAAATTGGATTTAAAAATTATTTATATAAACAGCAAATAAGCAGTCATTGAAGTAGATAAACTTTTGAAACGCAGATTTGCGGTTTTTAGGCAAAAAAAATTCTTGGGTCTAGTATCATGACTATGCGCAGATCTAATGTCTAAAATAAGAATTAATTTAACAAACAAAAGTACATAATTCGAATATATTTAATATACCGCTATGAGTAATAAGTTTGATCCTTATTAAGAAATCAAAATTCCTCAATCTAAGGGAAACATCTTAGGTTATCGTCATAAGTATTGCCAAACTATTTAGTTTTCTCGAGTAATTTATGAGTATGGAAGTATATTGTTTATCATACTTATATTGGAGAAACAAAATTAACAAAATATTAGAGTTTGCAGAAAAATAAATTTGCTTTAACTCTAAATAAACTTTTCTTCTTTTGCTTGTACTGCGATTAGTTGTATTCAAAGCAAATCTAATATTGGAGGGCAAGCTTACCCGTAATCTTTCCTTTTATCCGCAATCGCCTAAATTCCTCGCTTTCCCAAGTTTATCCTGGGAGAAGCGCAAATCAAAGCCCTCTCCGCTGACCATCAACCCGACGG
>MU194805.1:0-11068 GCA_016904865.1 Pissodes strobi | reverse complement strand
TAATCGGATGTTATGGCAAACATTGTTTTTGCCAGATAGGATCGATGGTTACTCCTTGGAGTCGAGGCATTAAAACAAGACAGTTCAGTACAGCTGTCCTCAGATCTAAAAGCAATAAGAGTATTTTCGCTCCAAACGGAATCTGTTTTATTTTTTGTTATTCCCAGGACTTTTGTAACATAAGTAAATTCTATGTATTTTCGGTTGAACGAATTCGGTTTCTCTTTGTAATATAAAAGCACTTTGCAAACCTGAGCAGAGAAATATGTCGACATATAAGGCCGCCGAACAGAAACAATAAGGTGATAAAGGCGGTATGATAATAGAGGAATGAGTTAAGTCAGCGTAGAAAAATCAGTCAAGGTATGTACCTATAGTCGTTAATGGGTCAGCATGGGGCTGGCCTTTCAAATACCATAATAATTGGAACGACGAATATTGACGAATATCAAACGTTATAGGTAGAAAGAGTTCCGATCGTTTTATAAAAAATAGAACCCTGTTCTAGTTCTCCCTCATTACCTATGTTGCTGTCGATTTTGGTATTTTCTTAAAACGGTAATATTTCCTAAATAGAAAGTATTTTTTGATAAAAAAAATTATTAATTATCGGCGATGTACAATAGGTATCCGTCAATTCTTGAAATGCCGAAACATTCTACAAAATGACCAATTCATCAGGCATTATGCAAAATGACTAGAACTTTGGGGAATCTGCGAAAGTACTGATGCAATAATCAATTGCAGAATTCCTGATTGAGATGAAAATACAGAAATTCGCCGTTACAAGGACGATGCTCCTCTAAACATAAGAAATACTACGTACTATCTGCCAGATGGAGCTCCTCCGCAGTACTTGAATCTTGAATGGTACTTTTCCATGACGATGGATTGCGGGATTCCTGTTAGCTGGCTGTTGGGAAAACACCCCAACACTTGTATAACTTTCGTTTTTCACCGTATAGTTTGGTGATAACACCCTGTATGTACGTAGTATGAATGAACCGTAATTAAACTCAAAATAGATTTATTTAACCCCAGGTAAACAGAAATTTGTGCATTTAAATCAGCATATTTCAGTTCTTCATTACTCCTTAGTCCAAACCTGGATGGACGATCCTTTAGTCCCAACCTGTACACCGGTACTGTCAGTATTATAGATTAGAATATAGCAACCTTTCACTCGTAAAGAAAGAATCTACCCATTCAATCTTAAATGAATTCGGCAAAGCGCCAACCCCCACTTTTTATTTGTTCTTGGCACCAGGCCGCCAGCTCGCTTAGGCATTTGAAATGCCAACCCAAGAGGCTGAAGATGATTAGGTTTGCGGAATACCTGTTGGGAGGGGAATACAGATTTTGCTGTTACAAGGGCTATTAAACGATGCTTCTCTAAAGATAAGAAGTACTACGTACTATCCGCTAGATGGAGTTTCTCCACATTTTGCTTTTCAGGTCACCCAATATTTAAATCACATTTTTACAGGATGATAGAATGGTCGCGGGTATTCTGTTAGCTGCCCACCCAGCTATATCTTTGTTTTTGGGGTGCTGGCGAACAGCTGTGAATTATATGGACGAAATTTTGAAGAAATTAACCCAAGTTCTTCAGGCTACGGGGAGATCTGGGAGCCACTAGAAGATAGCCCACGTAACCGAAATATTTCAAATTAAGGCTATAGATGTGGCAGGACTGGGCATTTCAAAAGAGACTGTCGAGTATAACTACGGTCTAGATCTCCATCCAGAGACACTAGGAGCTCAAAGTTAAGTCAATAAAAGTTACAATATAACTTTAAGGGTAAGCACACGGCAGGCATATTGCATAATGATGCAGATGCTTTATCCAGAAGATCATGCGAGGATACCTGCAAACATTGCCAAATAGTAGATCAACAAGAAGGATGTGAATACATTAGGCAAATCAACTTTAAGGTTGATCAGCAGTGGACCATAGAGCAACTTAAGAATATCAGCTTGAGGATAGAGAAATAGCACTACTGCCAAAAACTTAAGAAGAACATCAACCAAGGCCAAGCTAGAGAGATATTTCAGCTAAGGGATTTACTAGACTTCTTAAACGAGCCTGGGAAGGTCCCGATGGAAAAGTAATGACGACACAGTTAGTGGTACGAAGAAGGAAGGTATCGGAAGACCTGGAAGCAGTTCATAATGGAAAGTCTGATGCTCATCTCGGAGTGAACAAAACGATTGATAAGATCCGCGACAGATTTTACTGGGTCAACTACTGCCAGAATGTGAAATCGTGGTGCCGACAGTGTTTAACCTGTGCCGCAAGTCCAAGACCCAAA
Source organism: Pissodes strobi (assembly GCA_016904865.1). Taxonomy (NCBI): domain Eukaryota; kingdom Metazoa; phylum Arthropoda; class Insecta; order Coleoptera; family Curculionidae; genus Pissodes; species Pissodes strobi. The sequence goes on along the minus strand of MU194805.1, from coordinate 8,756 downwards.
ACAAAATATAGGGGAAAGATGAAACAGTATAACATGGGACTACCGTTTGACCGTATCGCCACTAATATCTGCATACACTCCTTCAATATCGTGCGGTAAGCTTCGCGCTTGCGTAATATGTCGACTTAAGTGACGCTTTAAAAAACTAGCCAATTGAATTGAATATTGTACTGTTGCTCCCCGATGGGATTTAAGTACAAATACTACCTGTGAATCGCTGTTTGAAAAGATTGGATCGTTAGAAAAGATGGAAGATTCGATTGTCGTACTGCGTTTTTTATTTTTTTTTTCTTGATTTTGGGCATGCCTTGGGTTAGTGTGAATTAGCTTCGTGTGACTGCGCCCCCGGAGCGAGCGAAGCGAGCGGAGGGCCATGCGTGAAGTGAAATATTAGACACTCTAAAATTAAACAAACGCTCAATAGCATGCTTCCCGCACGATATTGCAGGGGTATACGTAGAGCCTTGTTATGATCTCAAAGGATTTCAGATGAACGATAAAGACGAGTTATATAATCCACAAAGGACGAAACAAAGATTTCCCAAGCTAATACCAGTATGGGAAGGGCCCTAGACAGCGATCAAAAGAATTAATTGATTTGGTGTATATTATTCAACGTAGCCCCAGTAGCAAACTGAAAGTTGTCCACCTCGACAGGCTGAAAGAATATCAGGGAAATGAAGTAAGTGATCGGGGAGTCAGGTTTAAGAGGGAGACACTGTCATGACTCGCGACCATCTGTATGACAGGACAAACACTGACTCTGACCTCATCCGTACGCCTGCTGGGCATCAACGCAGAAAACAACATGTCTTGGCGTAATCACCTCACCAAAATCGCCAAGACAGCAGCACAAAAGCTAGGAGCAGCACACTATAGAGCAAAAAAGTTGTATACACCTCATCAGCTCTTAATGCTCTATAAGGACCAGATAAGGCCATCTCTGGAATACTGTTCCCATGTCGTGTGGAGCTCGGCACCCAAACCCGTGCTCAAGATATTAGATTCCATACACAGGAGAGCAGTCGTCTTGTGGATGACCCAGAGTTAACTAAAGACCTTGAGAACCTCGAACATCGAAGAAAAGTGGCGGGCCTATTTATTTACTATTTCTTACACCTTCCTTAGTAGCACCGAACATTAACAATAGACTAGAAGGATCACTCTAAGCTCCGCCCCCAGCATTTCCCTCCTTGCCTTGTCGCGGAGTATGCTGCTGACCACTCAGGTCTCGTGCCACGTTTCACCCCTTTCGTGGAAGTCTGGCGTCTCGCCTTTGTAAGCGCTACATCAAAAGTGCCGACTGACAGTGGACCTTCTAGTCTCTTCTTAATGTTCGGTGCTACTAAGGAAGGTGTTCGAACGAGCTGGCACTTATGATTCCGTCAAGAGCTGTGCCAAACAAAAATACCTGCCAGACACAAGCTGCTCATCAACATACGATTCTGTTGCGAACACCTAGGACGTCGCTGTTGCGCGACTCATTTGCCTGGAGGACTGCCTAGCTCTGGAATCTGAGTACCTAACCTCTTTCCCGAAAATTACGACCTACAGCGCTTCAAGTCCAACGTTCACCGTCTTCTCCACACGCGTACCGCTCGTTGAATGGTATAGGATTTTCTTTTTGCGTGTGTACCGAACATAAAAAAAAATGTTTTTGGGTTATCCTATACACCCTACTTGCCAAGTCTACGTTATTTCCGCATGAATCATCGCCTACCCAGAACATTCCTGATATATCTGTTATTTTCAATGTATAGTGCGGCCAAGGCCTAGAATAATACAGAAATCGCGGGTCGCTTCCGGAATATTCCCGTTATATGTTCGACTGAATATAAATAGCGCGCAAAATGCGTGTTGCAGTTAGTTGGGATTAGTGTGTTTAATTGTATGCAGTGTTAAGGAATAAAGAGAGTATTATTTCAAAATAGCAAAAGTGGTGCTTTTGTCAAAACCCAAAAGAAAAACGTAACTTCATAGAATCAAATTATTTAAAAAACAATTTTGGCGTGCCACGCTTCTTTGCACCACCCTGTATATATATATAAAACTATTCTATAACTACACCTCTCTAATATCCACATATCCACACAATTTTTGTTTATTTATTATAGAAATTGAGATATCTCATTTCCTCGTACTAATAGGCCACTCTGTATAAGAAGAAAACGACAAAAAGGCCAACCTTCTTAATTATGTATCTGACAGCAATTAAATTAGTTCAAATACGAGAGAAGACTCGGAACAACGTTCACAATATAAAAGGGTTGTAATTAACTCCGTCATAATACCAGTAATACAACAATCAGAGCAGGGGAACTAAATTATTAGCTGTTGTTTACTTACTGAATATACAGTAACGAAGGCAAGACATGGAACGCATTTAATCTGTCATGTATAAATAAAAAGCAAAATCCCCAATTACAGTAGAACTGGGTACGAAGCGTAAACGCACAAGAGCTAATGAATAAACATATTTAATTTGTTCTAAACGACATTGATTTGTTGCGTTTTATACTATTTGCCCATTGTACCATCAACTTACCTCTGAATGACGTAGAAATTATCCCCATCGTCACCCTGTTTAATGACCAGCTCGTCCTTGGTCACTTTCCTTTCGAACATCGCGTCCAACACCTCATTCATTTGTTCCTTTTCCAACGAACGGAACAGCAGAATGTTTCGAACAGCTTCGGAGAGTCGCTGTCGCTGCTCATCCGACTTCGGGAAGATTGTTCGGGTGCCGTCGTCGTCCTCGTCCTCTTCTGGATCATATGTTTCCGCAAAGACTGATTTACGCCGATTTTGGAATCGACCCACTGGTGGTTCTGGAAAAGAGACAAAACTTAAAGGCAAAACTGCTAGAAAAAAAAAATCAGTAAATTTCATACAAAAAAAGACAAGTCCTAGAAAAAGTGACGGTTAAAAACCGCAAAAATCAAAGAACTCTTTGATCATCAATATGTTTTATTACAACCTTTTTTACATCGCTATTTTTTATTATAACTTCTAAGATAATCAAATATCCAGTATGTCTTAGATTAATTTATATGTGCCGGATATTAAGCGACCTTTCTTTTCAGGGAGGTATTTTACATAGATGAAGATGATTTTTTTTTCTCGCCACACTATGTGACTCAACAACCTTTTTGGTGTTGCGTGAGCCGCAGGGTTCCATGCTCGGCTCCATCTTTTTCTCCTTTTTCTCAGCTCAGTAATATGGAATATATCATGACAAACACAAAAAGTATATATACTCATGATGAGACGGTACTGTTTGTTTCAGACAGGTGCGCCGAGGAGCAGCAGCGGCAGAACCCGATTAACGGCAATGGTTTGTCTGCAAACAGGTAGGCACATAATCAGTCAAAAACGGAAAGTAACGAAACTTGGACAGCTTTGGGACAAACCCAAACATGGAGACGTGGTTGGCGCTGTTTTGGTAGTGCAATCTTTGCTCTTACCAGTTGGCTGATAAGGTATCTGCATCCATTTTAACAATGACTTATTTTGTCACTCAAGGCTTACCTACTCCATTGTTGTTTCGGCTCTTTTTCCCATTCGCCACCGCTCATTTAGACTTCAACATAGAGCTGAGAGAGTGGTGGGTGGTTTGCGCTACCGGGATGTCTGCACAGATTTATTCATACAGCTGGACATTCTCACTATGCTCTGCCTTTATGCCCCAGAGTGTGTAATGTACACATACAAATACATGCAGGCCACCAAGACTATGGAACTAGGCACAGAAACAACTTACTGACAACATACACAAAACTACCCAAAGGGCAGACTGGGGTCAACCATGACACCAAGAAAGCAATATATGATATTGCACATATCTGGGCGGAGTCACGATTCGCCGTGTGACGTCATGGGGTTAGTTTGGGTTAGTTGCGTGCGAACATAAACCAAACGTCATCTTGTATTGCGGTTTGTGCTTTAGCTTTTTGGATTTTTCTAATTAAGCAAGTTTGAAAATGCGTTGGGTAAAAGTTGGGTGCCACACAGACGATCAGTCAAGTCATCTGATGTTTTCCCATTCCCCAAAGACGTTTCTTATAAGATCCGATACATAAGGGTGATGTACCTACCGTTTAACCGGATAATTATCATCGAAGGCACAAGTTGGTGCTCAAGCACATGAAAATTTATTGCTGATAATAAAAACCCACCAACGGAATTCTTTATTGCAGTTTTTAAATCATTGTTATCACTATCTACTTCAGGCAAAACCCATGCCAGAAGAGTAAAACTAAATTTTTAACTGGATATTTTTTGACGTTTTTGGTCAACTAGCGGACGTTTTCGTTAAAGTAAATAGAGGCGTGGACCATGACTATTAGAGAACAAGAAAGGCTACTCTCCTTCGAGAATAAAGTTTTTGAAAAAATATGTGGACCCGTACAAGATCCAGTAATAACCCAGTTGAGGAAACGCACGTGTGGTGAAATAAGGGAAATGATTAAACAGCCATGGATCACTAGCACAATAAGATCCAGAAAGCTTGCATGGGCAGGTCACGTCGTCAGAGCGGAGAATAGGGATATTGGGATCGTTTATAGAGGCAAACCAAACGCAACAAGGCCGCCAGGACGACCTACACAAAGGTGGAAAGATAATGTAGAGAGACGCCAATATGATGGAAATACGAAATTGGGAAGAAGTAGCAAGAGATAAGACTAGATGGAGGGCGGTGGTTAAGGAGGCTAAAACGCTTAAAGCGTTGTTTGGCCACGTTAAGTAAGTAAGTAAATATAGTTTTTCTTTGTCCTTTTTTCCTCTTTCTTACTTTTCTCTTTTTTCTGTCGGTTATCGCTGCTGTGAATCGTGATTCTTGTATCTTTTTTCTCTTTTTAGTTTTTAGTGTCTAGTCTACGATTTAAATATATTTTTTTAGATATAATTAATACTGCTTAAAGTAAATAGATTATAGATGTAGATTGCTAGGGAGTCGCTTCGGCTAGTTTCAGCCACCGGGCACTGTTACCCTTACAGATATTTGGGGCATGACTCTGTAACTTAATTTGTGTCCAAGAGACGTAGGCTTCTTCCAAACGAAGCTATGTTCTTGAGAGGTACTCACTACGTGAGGTGATAGCTGTACTCCTTCAAGGTACTTGAGACTTTTGCAGAGTTGGGTTGGACATTGGCATTATTCCAAAATCTGCATTGGTCGTCTTCTGCCTTGCCTATTGCTTTTAGGTGGTATTTTACTGGGTAGTGTCCAGTGAGCAGACCGACGACTCTTCTAATATCTGCTCTGTTCATGTCTAAGAGCTGTTCAGCTATTTTAGCAAAGATGGTGATAAACATTTTCGCTGTCTTAGTCCTAGAGTGTTTCTCGTTCTCCAGTAGGACGACAATTGTTTTTTTTTTCATTTGTTTAGTTCTTCGGTGATGTGGCTCTTCATAAGGCCACAATAAAACTCTGGACCATAATATAGTGTTCCAGCCCCTTCTTTCACAAGGCAGTCTGCTTTTTCGTTGCCCTCTATGCCTCTATGGCCAGGAACCCACATTAAAGTTACCTGGTTGCATGTTGCTAATTGTTCTAGGGTTTGCTTATATTCCCAGACTAGCTTTGACACGTACTTGAAAGCTTTTAGAGCCCCCTGGCTATCTGAAAATATATAGAAGTGAAGTCCTTGCACATATATTTATGGCAAGCACTTCCGCTTGGAAGATGGTTAAATATTTGCCTAGCGGTTTGGAAAGCTTACAGTTTGGATTTGAAATGCCCAATCCTGCTCCTTTCGCTAGTTTTGAACCATCTGTGTACCACAGTGATGCGTAATCAGCCTGAGGTAGTTTTTTACTGTCCCATGATTGGCGGTCATCAATAACCACTGCGAATTGGACATCTAGGTCCAATATGACCGTCATTTGGTCACTTGCTGATATTTTCCAATTTTATTTCTTCAAAGATGCGCAGGTGACCAGTCAAATCTCCAGGCTTGAATTTGCCTATTTGGAATAGCATGCGAGCACTGATAATCGCCTCCCTCTTCACACTCAGATGAAGAGGAGGCATGTTCAGCAGTACCACTAAGGCTGCGCTAGGGCACGTTGACATTGTCCCTGCTATTCCCAGGCATATTAGTCTTTGCACTTTATTAAGTTTGGTTCTATGCGGTGACCTGCTGGGTTTTTGGCCACCACATCAGCGAGGCATAGGTGACCGTGGGCTTTATTATTGTTTGGTAGAGCCAATGTACCATTTTTTATATTAGGCCCCATGTCTTGCCAACTAGTTTGCGGCATGTTCAGATTGCCGCTGTGGGCTTGGAGATGGTCTTTTCTAGATGCTGGTACCAGGTAAGTTTACGGTTCAGTGTGACCCCGAAATATTTTACCTCGGTGGAAAAAGTTAATTGTGTTAAGGATGGGCGCTCTCATTTCTAAAGTAAATAACACCGCAATGTGTGCTCTAGCAGTATACTTGCCCAACTGACCATCGGCAATTCAGGAACAAGAATGAAGAAATATAATTTTATATATTATTTTCTACTTCTTTCAGCTGTATAATGCCTTCTCTTTTTTTTTCTAAATAAAGACTCGATTTATTTATTTATTTATTTATCTGTAATTTTAGCAATATATATTTTTTTTCATTATTAAAAATGACATGTGCTGAATGCAAAATATAATGGAGAATGAAAGCACAAGTTTTCAACATTTAATAAAATTTTTTTAGAAAAAAAAAGTTATGTTAATTGTCCAACAACGTTCATCCTTATTTCTCGAGAACGATTTTCCTTGGGACACAGTGTATTCTTCTGTATACGGCTAAAGGCACGTTTAACCCTTCGGAAATCTGTTAAGTCAAACTTGCAAGTTTAGTCTGTGGGGTCTAGTAGACCCCCACAAAACAATGTATATACAACATAATTTTAGGCTACTACAAATTACTTATCAGGTAATTAGAGTAATTAAAACCAACAAATTTTAATCCTTTTATTGATATTATTAAAGCTACAAAGTGTTATTAAAAAATATAGATGTTTTTAGTCAAACAATTTAATCACTTTCAGATGTTGACCCAGTGATTTTTGGAATTCACGTCTTGTCATTTTGTAATCATTGGTGTTATTACGGTATGCTACTTCTGCATTTATGGCCGCAGTGCGCAGAACAGAAAAGAAACTTCCATCAATTTATCGGTAATTTAGCATCTCTAAATGGTCTTCGAATGCATAGCAGATGAGAAATGATATTTCAGCGCGTGTCCTGACATTGGGTCGCGTAAGTATTGGCATTTTAAACCACTTCCTTGCTTTGTCCTTTCCTAAATAGAATGGATATTCTTGGCTACCAGTATCGCTGTGAGATGTATCTTGTCTTGCTTCCAAATTAACGTTGTCTTCCACCAACTCTTCTATTTCATCTTCTTCCCACTCATCCACTTCGTCTTCCAACTCGTGCAGTTCATTGGCTTCTTCCATCTCTTCAACTTCATAATTTTCTTCACCATCAACTTCTGAGTCTGAGCTTGTTTTCATTATCTGAATCCAGTTCTTCAAAATGAGCCAACAGCCGTGAAGTTCCTTTTCGAAATCTCAATTAAAATTGGGCAAATTTTGCGTTATATGATATGTAAACAGCTTCTTACTAAAAAGTAAGACGAAAGACGAAAAGAAAGCAGTTACTAAAAATAAGGATCGCTTTTCATTCAAACTAATTAAACTCATATATTTTTAATGTTAAATTTTACTAATTTAATAACTTTTAAAATTAAATTATATCAAAATAGTAACTTACCAAACAAAAATTTTATACTCCCATGTTTAGTCTGGGTTACTGCACTGCAATAATTAAACATCTGGGTCTGTCAGACCTCAGCAGAGTTCCGAAGGGTTGAGGACAATCTTTGTGGGAAGTGCTTTATTTTCATTGTAACAAGTGCTTGAACTCCTACCGAAATATTCTGAATGTGTTTCATGTATGTATGTACAAGCATTCCATTATTTTATTTAATTGTATATTTTATTTCATGTAGCTGTGTATTTTATTGTATTTGACATGCAACTATGTATGTATTTACACATTAGTAGTGTTTTTTATATTTTATTATTGCATTTATCTCCGTTTATGTATTCTATGCTAGTTTACTTAAAATGTTTTGTTTATTTAGTTCTGACACCTTTTTATTGACGTGTGATAGTTGATTTTATAGCTGATTTCCCCCATGCTCAAACATTTTTCAACATGCAGGAAGCTTGCTGAATATGGTGCCTTCAAAATTTGTAATGGAAATAGGGCGAAATGTTAGAACTGCGCAGTAAGAAGTAATCATTCTTGAGATATATTACCAGTCTAGGACATGGAGGGTACTAAAAGAAGAACTGTTTTCGTTTCCCTTGCAAAAGGTGCAAGCCATTATCGGCCGAGACGATTGGAAATGTGCAATCAGATCCTAGGTAACTATGAACGCAGCAATCGACTAATGGGCCTTATATTATTCACTGATGAAGCTGGTCTGGTGACGACATAACAAATTTGCATAACATCCACACATATGCCTACCAGAATCCACACATTGTGGTAGAAATAAAACATCAGCGCAGATTTTCACACTGAATGTGTGGGCAGGGATAATAGGAGATTACCTTATTGGGCCCCATTTGTTTATGGCTCATTAACAGATTTTGTTCAAAATCGCCTCCCATTGTATCTGAAAGATGTGCCATTGGATATAAGGGTCAACATGTGGCTTCTCCAAGATGGAGCCCCGCCCCACTTTAATGTTCGTGTAC
>JAEQML010069092.1:0-17755 GCA_016904865.1 Pissodes strobi | reverse complement strand
TATAGGCTTGCTGTTTCCTTCCTACAGCTCTTTCGCATCTTTTGTCGTACGATAGACTGTTTTCGCGTAAAAAAATAAAAAACAAATAAATTCAAAATCTTAAATCTCAAGCGAAATGACAAGAAAAGAGAAACAAAATGAAGAATCCACATTGTTTACAGTAGTTGCTGGAAGTGTCCTCCATCCACACGTATGCAAGCAACTACTCTTCTTCGCATAGACTGACGCACATTTTCTAATATTCCTGGGGTGTTTCTTATGGTTTGGTAGCATACTATTATACCATTTCGTAACTCTTCTTCGGTTTGAATAGGCACTGCGTACATTAAGCTTTTCAGATGCCCCCAGAAAAAATAGTCTAAACTATTAAGGTCGGGAGATCTAGGCGGCCATGACTGCGTTCCTCCGCGACCTATCCACCGATTGCGATAGGCGTGATTTAAAAATTCACGCACTCGTAAGCTAAAATGTGGAGGCACACCATCGAGCATTAGCCACAACTCGTTTTTTTAAATAAGATTGGAAGGTCTTCAACCATTGGTGGCTCTTCAAGAAAGCGTAAATATGATTGTCCATCAAGTCTTCTCGGGAGCAAAAATGGGCCTCTCAAATAATCATCAATAATGCCAGCCCAAACATTTAATGAGAACTGGTCTTGATCATTTGATTCCACAATTGCATAAGGGTTTTCATCTGCCCATAAATGGTTATTATGGAAATTTCTTATTGAGTGCCTGCCAAATAACGGATTTTCCAGTAGTAATGCCTGGATTCTTTGAATGTGATATGGGCATAGTAAATTTTCGACGAGAATTTTCCAAACAAGAAAATGTAAAACATTAAATGTTGCCGCGATTTTTCTCGGGCTAGTTTCGGGGTTTTCCTCAATTTCGCGTAAAATTCCTTCTTCAGTTCTGGTGTTCTTACTGTTTGATGGACTCCTTTAGCACTGTGGTCTACTTTTAAAGTTCCAGTCTCGTGAAGACGTCTATGAATCCTAGAAAATGTTCTCGGATCGGGTAGTACGCGATTTGGATACTGCTCTTGCTATATCCGCCTGGCTTCGCATGCATTTCCGTCTGCAAGCCCCTAAGTAAAATGCATGTCAGTTAAGTTACTGTTTTAAAAATTTACCACTTTTTTTTATCAGATTTTACGTCTTACTGTAATAATAATTATTTAATAATGAAAAATCAATGACAACCCTATTGTTTTTTTTTCTATTCAAACATTCAATATCATGCCTACGTGAACATCACTGGTGAAAGTAGAACATAAATTATTATTGTCCTAAAAAAAGTGTTTACACTCGTGGTGGGTGCCTACTAAATTTCATCAAAATATCGAATGAACCTAAGAAAAAAATTGTTTTTTTGTTTTTATTTTTTTACGCGCAAATGGTGCATCGTTCGAAAGTAAGTCTATGGACCAAATTTGCTCCAAAATAACTGAGGATTTTAAAAATAAGTCTGGTTTTTAGAAAAATCAGTGGCGTACCATTTTTTTCTTTAAAAATATTCAGTTCAAACCCCGTACGGACGGCACTGGTAAAAATTTTAAAAAATCTTTTAGGTCAAAAAATGTTCCTAAATGATTGAAAGGTGTGTACAAAATTTCATAAAAATATTTAAGAATGATATAATTATTTGGATAAAAAAGTTATATTTTTATAAAATTTTAACATCCTGTAGCTCAAAAATGAAGAGCTTTAGGACATATGTTAATATGAACTTTTCTTCTTAAGATCATCTAAAGATTCACAACCTTAAGTATCGGCACTCAATTAAAAAACACCCTGTATAAACGTACACAGATATAGAGCGGAAGAATATGATGCTATACTATTAGTGCAAGTGCCGTCTCGACCGTCACTGACGCGCGCACGCTCGTCTGGCGCCTCCTGACGACGTTGGACGAAGTGACGCATTCTATCTGCGGCGCCCCGCGGGTATCCGGACTCGGATGCTGCCCTAGGAACGGATTCCTCGAGGTGTCCTGCCCGGGCGGGCTTTTGGTTTACTTGATGAGCTTTAAATGGAGTGGAGGAGTACGTTGGCTGATATAATTTCATCACTGGATAGTAGCTGCTGTAGGCGTCCGAGTGATTCCAGAAGTAGTGGAGGAGGTACGTTATTGTCCATGTCCCTGTCCTCTGTCCTGGATTCTCGTAACACGCTGTCCCATCCAAAGGGGTGGGCTTCCTTATTTACGTCCGTAAACAAGATTGCCGAGAAAATTACCCGATATGATTAAATTTGAATTTTTTCTCTATGTCTCAATCAGACACGAGTTTATATTCTATTTAGTTTATGGAATGCCAAGTAGTTTTTACTACTATTAAATGATAAAGCTAGTGTATTAACTCCGGGGTTTCTAAGTACGGAGGGAGTTGAGTGGATCCAGCACCTTCACCGCTAACAGGAAGTCGTTAGCGGACCACCACAGGAGAAGTAAGAAGCAATTATTCAAATTATTCAACAAGTAAAGACCCGCCTTTCTCCTGGGACGCGTATCAGTATATCACCGGACGTGGAATATCCGAGATACGAAATTAATTGGCCTAAGATAGGCACCTGGCGTCAGCGTCCTAATTCAAATCCAAAAACTAACAAATAAAGCAAAAACAACCTGTAACAAGCGGCTTGCGTTCCTTGGAACGGCCTGGAAGTTAGAACTTCTAATATGAGTTTAAATTTTGAATGTTTTAAATTTGTGTCGTCTTTTTGACGGGGGGGGGGGGGGGGCGCTTGATAATGAATTTTACGTTAAAGAGGGGATCAAGGGTTTGGCGTCCAATTTCTTACGTCAGTCACTACAACCACCTTCCTGCTAATACACTAATTGAGACAGAATAGTCACATGAAAGGTCCAGGAGGGAACTTTCTGTTATTTAAAACTATCCAAAAATTTACAGCAAAGTTATACAGTCAAAATTGGAACGTTAGTCCAAAGAACCTCTAACTACTTTCTAACTACAACAGTCTGCAGTGATTCGCTTTGTCTCTGGATACGTCTGTAAGAGAAATATGCATGCACAATACGAACACTTCCCAGGGCCCTAACACTAGCAGAACAACTTATTCCCTCGCTCGACTGAGCCTGTCTGAGAACAACTGTTTAAAAAATCAATTTTTCTATTTACTGCTAAAAGAAAAAGTACTGAAAAAGAAAACTAAGTGTTTATATATTGTTTTTCTGTTTGCTGCCAAAAGAAAACCTGCGAAAAGAAAAGCTAAGTGTATACGTTGCCTGCGGCCTTCAAAAGAGGTTCACTTTACAAGAAAGTTAAACAAAATACATTTACAGTTACGTTTAATAATTTCTTTAATAATGTTTACACTTTTCCTGAAAATGTCACTGAAATATGAAACACCCTGTATAGCTCTGTGAGCTAGGATGGTAAGCCAATTGCTAATAAAGAACATTCAAAGTTAATTTGCAAGATAATCGCTACTCTAGGCACTCAAATCTATTAGGCAGGTGTAATGCTAGAAGTGGGTCAAATGTTGACCTAGTTTCGAGCGAGACTGACCCGGTGACCTACTTTAGAATGCGGTATGTTTTGTTTCGGGTAGACAGATTCAATTTATGCAGAAAAGATCGACTTTAGGCACTTAAAACAATGTTTATAGGAATCGTAGAGCTCAATAACTGAAATTGCATCTAGACTATAGGAAATTAGAACAGTCTAACTCAATTTCAACTGGAAAAGCAGTTAGATAGTCAAACAATATCTTAAAAAATTCTAGGAAATCTAAACTACGGTGCTAATTATGAATTATAAACACACCACGTCCCTAAGCAAGAAATTTCTAAGGCCGGCGCCACACGGTGTGTCAACTGTCTTCCAACGTTGGCCACATCGACATTTGTAGCATCGTGTGGCCGTGTAACAGAATTTCACGCGTCCAACGTTCGGCCAAGTGTCGAAATTTTTGACCTGCGTCAAACGATGCTTCTTACAACATTCGATGAACGACTACATGAGTGGTTCATGTCTATCGATAGTTAAATATTATTGATATAAAATTGTCTTTTTTGTTGTTTTAACACTAATTTTGCATAAGACAATACCACGATACCAGCAGCAATGCCATCAGCCGTTTTTTTAACAATCCAGGACAAAGCAAATTAGAGGCAAATTTCAAATATTTTCAAAAACGAAAAGATGCAATTCAAAAAGGTCAGGGCCACAGTTGAAAGCATCAAAATTGAACCGGAAGAACTAAAATCTGCATAAAATGCACGTAGAAATGGCGACAAGTAATCCAGAATGTTGCCTTCCAATGTTAGATCCAACGTTCGCCTCGTGTGTGGGGCAGAAGCAATTTACCAAATGCTAGTTGCTGATTTTGAGTCCAAGCTTGGCTCCAACATTGTATCTAGCGTTGGTTCCAACGTTTGCCATACCGTGTGGCTCCGGCTTTACACAAATATATTGCTAAACGAGTTTTCAAAACTAATGGATGAAATTGCCTCTATGAGGAGGATTAATTAACTAATTAAGCAATCAATATCAAAATTAATTCAACGTTTAAACTAATGCGCTCTGGCGTCTTGGAAAAGCTAATAGTTTATCGAAATAATGGCTTGAAAGCAGTAACCAATTATCTGAAAATAACGACAATTAACGCCATGCCTGGGTCCCTACAGACACAAATTATGGGAAATCAAAGTACATGCGACCTCACCAATATAGTTAATCCAAATAGAGCATACGAGCGGTACCCTGGAAAGCGCGACTAACGAGCTGGCTTCTAGGTAGAACCGGAGTCGATTTGAAGATGATTGAAGATCTTCCGGGCGCCTGGACGCGTTGAATCCGGGAGGATCGTCTTTGAACTGGCTTCCAGCGATGTTAGAGCTCGCTGAGTCAAGGCTTCTGGAAAGCACAGTGATTCTTCTAATATTCACGGCAGAAAACTATTCGCGTTCACAGTTGTATGTGAATTGCCGCCGATTCGTCCCTGAGACTAAATCAGGTAGAAATAAAAAAGACTGCACGCTATTTGTCAATCACACGGTATGATGTCAAAGACTTGATTAAACTGTTTTAATTTTAACTTAAATCTGATTGTCATAGACACTATCAGTCAAAAAAGCAACAAGTCATATGTTGACAGCACAACAAACGACGAAAGAATCATGTTTTTGTCCGAAAACACGGGTTTTTTTTACACTCGTTTGCACGCGGCCCGCAACTTTTTGCAGCCGGCACTACAGTTATCCCGCTTAACCAGAAGAAAACCGGGAAAAACAAACCTTAATTGCGCACGGCATCGGCATCACGAAAAGCAGCGAAACATCACCCCTAATTTTGCACACGAACCTAAACCTCCATATATGGCATTACTGCGTCGTTAGCACTAAAGTTCGCATTTTTTGCCATTAAATCATATTTAATACATGCTTATGTCACATTAGATTAAGAGAAATTCAATTTCCTAAATGTCTATATGCATATCTTTTATGTGCGTCCAAAATACGCAGAAAACAAAGCGAAAAACTTTTTCGAATTTTTCGAGCACGTGTCTACTTCCGCCTCGGGGGTGGAGAACGGCTCCGATAGGTCTGGCGCGTCGCGCTTAGATCTCGATATACTCGAATTCTTGTTTTCGCAATATTTTTGGTATGCATATTGAGAGAGGAGACCTAGCGTTTAAGACATCCCAGAAGCCTGTATGAGTTCAAATAAGCGAAAAAATCGCGAAAAACGAAATCCGCTTCCACGACACAAGTAGATATATATACTAAACACATGTCCTTTAGCCGGCCCCGCCCATCACGCTTTCATCGAAGTGGGCGGGGCATACCTTGGAAACGGATTACTCAGGTTTCCAATGGTAAATTTTGTTCTGATGCATTTCTTTTCGAAAAACATCAGAAACACTTTCGAAATAAAATTTTACAGCCTGCAGGCTAGGGTTCGAGGATTAGAAAATTAATCACCTAGTAAATATCATATTTGTTGAGTCCTGCGATGAAAAACTGAAATGTTCCCTGCACGATACGAATCCTTGCATAATTTCGGTATGGAATAGGACTCGTCCCGCTTAAAGAACAGTTTAGTTATATTGATTAGAGAATTGATTTCGATCACGATATTCGATAAGTTAGAAAACGGAGTTGTTATCTGAGCAGTATTACTCACCCCTCTGTTGCCGGTTTATGATCTTTCAGTATGCGCATGGGCTGTTTCCAGAAAATGGGGAAACTCAAAGTCATAAGGGTCTGATCGTGGCGGCTAAGTGCGTTGAAGTTGTATTTTCACCCCAGCCTGGGTCTTGTGGCCTATGCCCCTACAAGGCCAGCATGGCGGACATGGGTGCAGTTTTATAGAAGTTCTTTGGTAGTGGCTGCTTAGCTTGAAGTTGACTAAGTACATTTTTAAACGGGACATTGTGTGCTATTGACCTATGCGGCCCATTACAATTTGAATGAAGGGTAAAGGCTGTGTGCATGTACGAAACATAGCAATGAAACACCTTGTATATCATGCAAATTTTAATCCAAAAGGAATCATGAAGAGCGTAACAGAGCGCTTTCGGCCGTAGCCATCATCAGTGTTACCTGAAAGTAAGTAAAACAACCCCTTGTCAGTGGTGAGTCAAAGAATGTTGTTGAATTGAGACATTGGTTATTTTTGGTAAATACATTTT
This sequence comes from Pissodes strobi, assembly GCA_016904865.1. NCBI lineage: Eukaryota > Metazoa > Arthropoda > Insecta > Coleoptera > Curculionidae > Pissodes > Pissodes strobi. The sequence continues at coordinate 11,096 of JAEQML010069092.1, read as the reverse complement.
TTTGCGCTCAGTTATAAATTTGTTGGGATTAAAACAATTTTTTTATTACAAAACTAAAGTAATTAATTAAGAATGAAGGTTTTTGTGTCATTTTTATACGTGAAAAAGAAAATGGTGGACCTCTTTTACTTACTTGTCAGTAGACAAAGGACATATCCATGGATCAAACACAACAAAAATCGACAATGATCACAATTACATATCACACATTGTGCGTCACATTATGAGAAATGGTTCACATAATTTAGATTAAAATAAAAGTTTAAATATGTGAAAATACAACAAAAGCATGGTACAAAGACTCGTGCTTTTGGATGACACATTAAATGTGTCGACTGTCACTATTGACAGTCTTGACAAGCAGACTGATGATGTTTATATGCCGAAAAACGGCGGTAATTTTAAATTTTAAGTTTTAAAAAGACAAGTATTGAGTTGAAAGATAAAATCAAATAAAGTTACTGCAGTGGTCTGAAATTAACCTAAAATACAAAAGGAACTGCTACTATGCCAGATGAGACAAACAAAGGCCACAATACGCATTGAATGGCTAAATTGCAATTGAATATTTGAAAAATCGGTTGACTGTTTGTGATGGCTTGCAAGTTGGTTTGAAGGAAAATGCTTGATCAAGTGAAAATAGAGGACTAACTTAGAGATGAGGTTAGCCTAGGCTAGCTCAACTCGACGGATAGAACAGAAAAGAAAGGAGATGCCAATAACCTAAGTTAACTCAACTCCCAGAGGACTAGCTTAAGAAGGGATGAAATTAGCCTAAGCTAAATCAACTTGAAAGATAGAGAAAGAGGAAGACAGATGAAAGATAAAAGTAAAATAAAAATTAAATTAAATTACATTGCTGTAGTAGAAAACAGGAGAAATTATTTGAAATGGAAAGCGCTTGATCAAGCGGCGCCCCCAACCTTCAAGTGTATGGGCAAAATTTAATTCAGTCGAGAAGCCTTCTGTGTAAAGGAATGTAAGATCTGTTGAGATTGACCTGAGTGTTGAGGCAATGGTTGTTTGTGCGCAGCTCGCTGTTGATCTCAATGTCCTCCATGAAATCCAGCCTATTGAAATTTTTTGATGAAATGTTATGTAAAATTTTTGAATCGGAATGAGGACTAAAGTTGTGGTTATGATTGCGCAAATGTTCTCCGAAAGCAGAATTGTTTCTGTTCAAATGTTCGTTGATACGGACTTTCAATGGTCTACATGTCCTACCTATGTAGGTGCACTCGCAAGAGTTGCACGACAACTTGTAAATACCACTTTTTGAGAGGATATCTATTTTATCTTTAGTGTTATTTAAAAAGATTTGTAATTGATTTCTGTTTTTAAAGGAGAGTTGAGAATTACTGACAAATTGGTGAATTGTTCTGGAAATCTTACGGTTCGTTTCTAAGTCAAAAAAAGGGATGGAGAAGTATTTTTTCTGTGAATTATCAATTAGGCTGTGAGAAAGTTCTTTTCTTAGTTTTTTGAGTTTTGTCTTGTTGATTAAAGTCTCAACAAGACTAGGATCAAAATGGTTGTTGAACGCGACTTGTCTAATTATATTTACCTCTTTGTTGTAATTTCAGACCACTGCAGTAACTTTATTTTATATTATCTTTCAACTCAATACTTGTCTTTTTAAAACTTAAAATTTAAAATTACCGCCGTTTTTCGGCATATAAACGTCATCAGTCTGCTTGTCAAGACTGTCAATAGTGACAGTCGACACATTTAATGTGTCATCCAAAAGCACGAGTCTTTGTACCATGCTTTTGCTGTATTTTCATATATTTTAACTTTTATTTTAATCTAAATTATGTGAACCATTTCTCATAATGTGACGCACAATGTGTGATATGTAATTGTGATCATTGTCGATTTTTGTTGTGTTTGATCCATGGATATGTTCTTTGTCTACTGACAAGTAAGTAAAAGAGGTCCACCATTTTCTTTTTCACGTATAAAAATGACACAAAAACCTTCATTCTTAATTAATTACTTTAGTTAATCCCCCCTTTTTGTAATAAAAAAAAAATTGTTTTAATCCCAACAAATTTATAATTGAGCGCAACAGTATTCATCTTAAAAAATTTATTTACCAAAAATAACCAATGTATCAATTCAACGACATTCTTTGACTCACCACTGACAAGGGGTTCTTTTACTTACTTTCAGGTAACACTGATGATGGCTACGGCCGAAAGCGCTCTGTTACGCTCTTCATGATTCCTTTTGGATTAAAATTTGCATGATATACAAGGTGCTTCATTGCTACATTACAATTTGTGCAGATTTCAATTATATAGGTGAACTATACGGAGAGCTAGCGGGTTGAATGATTTTATCACGTAACTTCTGCTCTATTTGGTTATTTACTTCGTTCTTGTGTACATAGGGGTATCTGTAATTTTTTGTATGTACTGGAATTTCATCGGTGGTATTAATAACATGCTTAACTTGATTTGAAAATGTCAATATGTCTCCAGGTTTATACAGGATTATATTAAATTTCTTTAGAAGTTTAAATATTTTTTTTTCTTTCTTGTGAATTTAAATGCTCATGCGAGAAACGATTTTTTTTTCTCTTTGACAAGTTGCGCAATAAAACCATTTCTGCAAAATCTGCATCTGAATCTGATTCGGAACTGTCTAAAAACGTGGCCATGATAAAAAAAAAAGGCGTAGGTTCTTTCTATGCCCAAATAAACTATTAAATAATTGGTATTCGCACGCCAAAACTTTAAAGCAAACTGCTTTCAAATAACCGCTCGAACTGCGTGTCACGTATTTTTTCTGAACTATGTAACCTGCGCTACACTGCGTCGCCTATGTCACCTGCGTCTCAATGTGCGGCCTGGCTAAATCTCGGTCAACAGGGCTAAGTTAATAAATAAGGAAAACGATACTCCGGTAGAACGGTCCGAAGGTCGTCGAGAGTTGAAAAGGCTGCAAGCTCAGCAGTGCCTGTGCCCTAAGCCAAGAGTGGGACTTCTCAGCTCGAAAGCGTAATAGCTTCTGGCCCCGTTAGTAAAATCGGTTGTAGAGCCCCTGTAATGGCTTCTGGCCCCTGTAGTGAAACCCTGTAATGACCCAATATAATACTTACCTTAATAGCCCTTGCTGGGAATATGTGTCTTTAATACACGCACTCACTAACACTATTAAGGGTAATACGTATCTGTAGGACTCTGTGGCTTTACTCTATCTATATACACAAAGATAAATACCAACTGATGCAGAAATGAATAAATATCAGTAATAAACTTCACTGAGAAGGTAATGAGCGACGGAGACTCGGTCGTCCAGTGGTTGAGTTATATTATTTGGAAATATTTTGGTAGGTGTCTGTGTGGCGCATATTACCTCTGAAGAGTTAATCTAGTTCACTTATCACGTTCCTTCCACTACGAAATTGATAATTAGCAAAAAGTCTCATGTTTACAATTTTTTTAGTTGCTAAAGATGATTATATTTCCACTACAGACAATGATGTTGTTGATTCTGAATTATTATCCGAAATGGAAGCAAATGCAACTTCTATGTTTATAAGCGAGGATCCACACGAACAAAAAAAAACCACAGTGGAAGAAATGAAACAGTTCGAGAAAGAGAACTTATTTAGTAAGGTAGATGAATTATTACGAAGTCAAAAATCGCTATTAACCGAACCCACCAGTACCGCTGGACCAGTTGAATATGTGGAAGCTGCCAGTGAAGATGAGGACGGTGTTTCTAAGGATGTCGGAAATGACGTAGTTGATGTTGGTGCTGGTGGAGATGATTCTGGCCAGGTTTGTATTTATTGCGTCTCAGTAAAATAATAAATGTAAATTATTTTATTTAGTCGATTGCAAGCTAAAACATAAGGTTATGGCTATCGGTTATTTTTTTAATTTGATTGATTATATTGCCTTTAAAACACCTATACTTTAAATTGACATTTTTGTTACGGACCTGCTAAAAACTAATATGTGAATGTAATATATGAATCATATTATAGATTATACTAAGATATCAATCAATCAAAATATTAGGTAGGAATGTATCGGTCATTTAAAGCGCAATGTCAGCTTGTTGATACATAATACATTCATCTGCCCTAATTAATGTATTTCATTATGTGGAGGCATTTAAAATATATTGTTTAAATGTCTGGAAATTGAAATAAAGCAGAATTATATGAACATGAATACCAATAATTGTGTTTAGAGGACATTTCGAATATTTATTAAGAAAAAAAAATATATAATGAATTTTTGACCAACGATAAACTATTCATAAAACCTAGCGCCGCAGAATTAGCTTAAGTATTATTTCTTAGGCCCTAGGAGCAACCAACTGGGGCCTCTATAGGGAGGAGCTAAATTGGCGTCTACGGAACATGCCGAGGAAATACCGGGCCACCGATGAGCTAGATTACGCCGCAAGGTGATAGCATAATCGATGACCGGGGCTTTTGCAAGCAGCTACCCTGTGACTAAACGACATTGCAAAGGGAAAATTCCATGGTGGTATTCCACCCTAGAAAACCTTAGGACATAGCTGAGGAGGATCTTTAAGAGGGTCAGACACAGCGGAGTCGATACTGATAAAGAGGCCCAGTCTAAACTGGAGGAAGAGTCCAGAAAAAGCAAACACGAAATTAAGGCCCTTGAAACTATTATGAAAGAAAAACAGGATAAATTTGGAATAATCATGAATGAACTCAAAAGTGAGTCCAAACAACTCATAAAAAAGTTATCTAATGAACAACAAAAACACATTCAAACAAAGGAGAATTACGAAAGGCTTAAGCAAAACTGTTTGAAGAAAAGAAAACCATTATTAATGAAAAGAACGAAGCCATTGAAAAACTAAAAAATGACCTAAACGAAATAGAAGTTGAACATATTACAAAACAACAAAAACTCTTGAACTGTGAAACTAATCACAAAAGAAATATTCTGGAGCTGAACGACAGGATCATTACTCTAAATAGCACAACCGAATCTCTGACAAATCGTATCAAGGACCTAGAGAGAGAAAAACAAAAACTACTCGTTGAGTTGCGAGAATTAAAACAAAATACTGTTAGCCAAAATATAATGGAGGGCAGCAGAAATTGCAATCAAGACGTTGAATACCTAAAATAGAAAATGGACGAAATTTCTTTATCCAACACCAACTTTAAGGAAAACATGAACGGGTTATTCAAACGCATGGAGTCACTGCGAGACGAGTAAGGAGTATAGGGAAAAATACCAAAGACAGTCATTGCCCTATACGTCTTTAAACCCACAAATATTGCTGCTTCTTGGAGGCAACAAAAACTATAATTTTGGGAAAATCTTTAAAACTATAGCAGGAAGTGGTTATGATACAAACTGTCAAAACTTTGATTGCGATACCTTCGAAGAAACTACTTCAATGCATGATGAATTTTCCAAAAAAACTCAATAAAAGTGATTATAACCTTATATTTATGCCAAGTGGAAATGTAAAAGGGGGAAAGTTTAGTACTCATAGCTATGTAAAATCTATAATCACAAAATCTAAACATACAAATTTAATAATTATCAGCACCCCAATGATAAAGGACAGACCTATTCTTAATAACTTTATTGATAAACAGATTTGAATAATATTAAGCGCCATTGGCTATGATGACTTGGTAGAATATATCGATTGCAATAAAGTCCTGAAACCATACCAGATCACTAGCGACGGCAACCTGATATATAAAGGGAAGTGGGAAGTTCTAAATTACATATATCAATATCACATCAAGGCACCAAAATTAAAGCCACATGAAAAAAAGGTAAAAATGATAAAAGCCAGGCAGAAATGTCAACTCAGAAGCGATATAGGGCAGGTGTTTCATCTATAGACCTGGAGTCTCAGAGTGGACCTCAGGCAGGCGATTTGTCAACAGACCTGGAGCCTCCGAATGGATCACGGGCAGGTAATTCGTCTACGGACTTGGAGCCTTCGAATGGATTTAGAACAAAAGATTCGACTACAGACCTGGAGCCTTTGGCGATCAACTTAACTCAGAACAGTGAGCCAACAATTTTTTTATACCCCCGCCTCTCCCAATTAGATGTGGCGACTTAACTGGAAGTGCGGCGGCAGATTTGATATTAGCTCACTCCAATGTTCAAAATATTGCAAACAAACTCAACGCTCTGGAATTACTTGTTGCTGAATATCATCCCCACGTCTTGTGTCTTTCGGAGACATGGTGTACTCAGGAGGGAATGGCATTTATGAATATCAAGAACTATGTTCTTAAATCATACTATTGCATATACATGGTGGTGTTGCAATATATGCAATTGATACCTTAACATGCAGGGAGATAAATATCACAATGATGGCGAAGGAATTGCAAGTTGAATGCTGTAGCATGGAGGTCACCACATCTGGAACCAAAATAGCTGTTGTTACTATGTATAGACCACCTTCAGGCGATGAAGAAACTTTTATTTTACAGGCTTCCAATGTGCTTTCTCATGTCATGAATGTCTGTCCAAATATGGTATTATGTGGAGACCTAAACATAAAATAATAAAAAATCCAAATGCTCAATGATCTCTTTGAATCCTTCCATTTAATAGACTATAGCGACGAACCAACCCGAGTCTTTACAACCACTCTGGGTACATCAAGATCATCCATCGATTATATGACCACTATTATCCAAGGTCAAATACAAGGCACCGTCATAGAGCCACACATATCTGATCATCGTCTGCTACTTCTTCAAATAGCCCTTCCACCTCTTGAAGAGCCACCCCCAGCAAAGCCTAATCAGATCAGAATTACCTCTGAAAGAGCCCTGTCAGATCTAAAAAATGGGTTAAAACATACGGCACGGGACCTCAATGAAACATCATGCAATGTTGACAAGATGTTTGGCGAATTCCTAAAAACCTTCCTATACCATTTTAATGAAGCATGCCCTATTAAAAATATTACCAGGAAAGAAAATAATTCGGAAGAGTTGAGAAAGGAAAAACAAAGTCTGAGAGATCTATATGATCTAGCAAAGGAAACCCAGAGCCAGGTACTTATGCAAGAATATAAAAATAGAAAAAGGTCTATCGAAAAAGTATAGATTATGCAAAGATATCATATAACGGAAGGAGAATTGAGGAATCTAAAAACAAAGCAAAAACCATATGGAATATCATAAACAGTGAATTGAATCGGAAGAGAAGAGACAAAACATACAACATAAAAATAGATGGAAAATTAACTTCAGATAATCAAACGATCGCAAATGAACTTGGTCGGTACTTTGCAACAATAGCGGAACAAAAGATACAGGAGCACTTTGGAAGTAATATGCCTACATCACCCACAGTCCAGTCCCTACTGCCGAACTTTGTATTTTTACAACCAACAACAAGCGACGAGGTCGGTAAAATTATAATGGGTTTCAAAAACAAAAACTCGTTTGGGTTTGACGGCATACCCACAAAAGTACTAAAGAAAGTATGCGACGAAGTAAAACAGCCCTTAATGACACTAATAAATACATCCATCAGTACTGGAACTTTTCCCTCTCCATTAAAGTTAGCAACAGTGATTCCTATACACAAGAATGGCTATTCCCAAGATATTAACAACTAGAGACCAATTTCCCTACTTAGCATTTTCTCCAAAGTGTTTGAAAATATTCTATATGACAGATTAATGGACTTTTTAAATCATTTTAACATAGCATCAAACGAGCAGCACGAATTTTGTGCCAATAAATCCACTGAAACAGCATCATTCCACTTCGCCGAATTTGTCCACAAGGAGCTTGACAAGAAACGAGTGGTGGTGGGACTCTTCTCAGATTTAACAAGAGCCTTTGATACTCTGAATTTCGATTTCCTTAACTGTAAACTTTATAATCTTGATATTAGAGGAAATGCTCACTCGATGATAATGTCATTCTTAACGCAACGGAGGTTATTAGTAAAAATAGATAACTCGTACTCTGAGATTTATCACCCAGACATGGGAGAACCACAGGGATCAGTACAGGCTCCACTGTTATTTATATTATTTGTCAATGACATGGCACTCCCAGGCCTAACCATCAAGTTTGCTGATGATACAAGTGTTGCCGTCTCGACCGAGGATAATGCAGCAATGCACAATGCAATTAAGAACGTCTGCGAATCCATGACTAACTGGTGTTTCTTAAATCGACTCATATTGAATGAGTCGAAAACAGTCAAAGTCCACTTTTATAGAGAGCGTAGAATTGATGCTACTGAAGACACTCAGACAAAGGTAAAGTTCTTGGGTACCTACTTGGATTCGAAACTTACCTGGGAGCCTCAGCTGGACCACGTATGCCCAAGATTAAACAAAGCCTATTATGCTCTGCTTAAACTAAAAACAACAGTACCATTCTGTACACTAATGGTCACTTATTATGCTCTTGTTCATAGCCACCTGAACTACAATACCATACTCTGGAGCCAAGCGGTGGGTGTATCCAGGACCCTTATCCTTCAGAAACGTATCATACGCTTAATCTTCGGCCTTAAACAGCTGGATTCTTGCAGGCCAATCTTTAAAAGTAAAAAAATGTCAACAGTACCATCGATCTACATCATGAAATTGCCTGCCTGCAAACATCAAAGAAGCTGCGACTTTTACAACATTTAGAAATAAACTGAAAGTGTTCCTTCTGAACCACGCCTTCTATTCATATCAAGAATTTCTAGATCTGAACATTTAATTTATTAATATTGATATATGTATGTACATGTTTATTTTTTTTATCTAGCCTCGGCGAGTTGCCCTGCAATATGTTATTTACTTGTTGATAGTATGAATAATTGTTGTAATCGTGTTTCTTTTTTTGTATTACCTATTTTTTACTTTTCTGTGCTATCGTCTGTTCTGTTTGTATTTTAATTCATTGACTTTAGATATAGACTTTACCTTTGACCTGTCTAATGTCATGTATATATGATTCTTATAGACCAATAAATAGATAGATTGATTGATTGATTGATTGAATACAAAAAAGAGCTGAGAGGGTCGCAAAGGAGAAGCCTGGAAGCATTAGAGCTGACTATGGTACTGTCAAAAAGATGGTCACGTACAATAGACTAAGGTGGGCAATCGAGACCTTTGCCCCGTTTAAGGCGGCAGGTGAGGATGGGATCTTCCCGGTGCTGCTGCAGCGTGACGGAAGGCTCCTTAGCACGCCCCTGATGTACCTTTTCAGGGCCTCCATCGCACACGGGTATGTGTGACATTTTTATTAGTGACAGTGAAGCAATTAAAGCACTACAAACGTGGAAAACAATCAAAACAACATATATTTCAGATTCGACGTTGCCACTTCCTATGTAGAAAATTCCTAGAAGCGGTGAGTTTCGGCAAAATGGATTGTTATAAATGCAAAAGTGAATGCATCGGAAAGGAAGAGAAGGGACAACTCTTTGGATTCCCCTATGATTATTGTAGAAGGGTGATATGTGCGAGTTGTGCTAGTATTAGTTCTAGAGAAGTTCGAGTTTTGGTATTGAAATCAAGATCATTGTTTCATTTTTGCCCAGAATGTGCGGAAAAATGGGTCGAAAATATGTTAACAATTAATCAGAAGGTCACTGCTCTGGAGGAAAAGATGAAGAAAGTTGAGTATAGCTGTCAACCTAATGAGATTGAAGAAAGAGTTAAGCGTGTTGAAGTTGAACTTAAAAAGAATAAAAAAGTGAAGCCAGACAAGCGTCTTGTGGAGCTTAAGAAAAAAGTTAAGGCTATTGAAGATCACATTGAATTAAATGAGCCTAAAAGAACTGAGGCAGAACAGCTAGAGTATCTTGAAACCACGTTGGCAGAAACCTTGTCAGAGGCATTGAGTGGTTACAAGAAGGAAATGTCTAATCAGATTGATACCTTGACATTAAGAATAAGCGAAGGCAACTCTCAAATTAGAAGCTTTTTACCGCCAGTGTAAAACAGGAAAATTTGGGACCCTCAAACATAGAAAATATTAGTAAAGTAACTTCGCAAGATGTAGGAAATGCCGTAATGGAAGCTGCTGCTAAGAGCACATTGGACAAGTACATTAACTTGACTAATGATATATCTGCGGTATCTCGACCAAGTGATCAATTGTTCATGCCAAAAGAATCATCAAAAAAAGTGATAAAGGGTTCAAATAAAAATATTACAACGTTATCAGCTGCGGAGGAATGTAAGGTGTTTTACATAGGTAACCTAAATCTGGAGTCAACTGCAGAGAAATTAAAATCATACTTGCTTGAACACAAAATTCCAGTTCTATCCTGTGACAAGATTGTGCCGAGGCAGGGGACTACACCAACTCGTTTGGCCTACAAGGTCTCTGTAAATCCACAGCTTGAAGAAGATATCCTTAACTCCAACATGTGGCCAGAAAATGTTACGGTAAAACTTTTACTTTTCAGAGGCAGCAGGGAAGATATGAAGGAAAAAATTTTCATCGGCGCGGACCACGGGCATGGTCTCGCCGATAGCGTCCCAACAGTAGAATGTTTCACGAAGAAGCCCAACGACAGATGAGAAAATGGTTACGGATGACTCCATTGCAATACCGTTTAACCCTCAGAGGCCTGGATCTAAGATTAAGGGCACTTTAAATATAATTCATATAATTCCCTGGTCCATATGTAATAAGTATTCGGATATTCAGTGTTTTATTGAGAATTCCAATTATGACATAATCTCAACATCTGAAACATGGCTTACCAGCAATCTGCTGTCTAAGTCTTATGCTGTTAAAAATTTTAAATTATATAGAAAAGATAGGGATGGCAGAGGGGGAGGAGTTGCAATGTATATAAGTAGTAAACTAAAAATAAAACTTATTGATATACCAGCTTTTGATAGCAGAATTGACCAGCTATAGCTGAGTTTTGGATATAATAAGCAATCCATAACGGTGGGAGTAGTTCATAGGCCACCCTCAGTGGCATACACCGAGCTAAAATGGTTATACGATGTCATTCCGGAAGTCATTTGTACCTGTGATGTGGTTGTTTGTACAGGAGATTTTAATATAAATATCTTAAACAGTAAGTACTGGCAGCAAAATCAGACCGCTGAAAATCGCAATTATTTTA
>JAEQML010069091.1:0-17756 GCA_016904865.1 Pissodes strobi | reverse complement strand
AAAATTTCAATCATTTGTGGAGCAAAAGGCAATCAATTCCAGGGTAAGAATGAATCCTCCACAACAATATAGAACATATTTACATCAAAGGTATGGGCCTAATATTTGTTCTATTTTTAGAAATTTAGAAAATAAACATAAAAAGCTATTGCATTTTGAAAACAGTTTAACTTTTTTACACAAATGCAAAAACAATAACTTGATTCCTAAAGGTTTAAGACTTAAAGCACCATACAACAACCAAAAAACCACAAAAATCTTAGAAAGAGCAAGTAATGCTCTGTTACGAGAAAGATTACAGTTTCATAGATTTAATAAATATAAAATTCAAATAGAAATTAATAATTTAAAACTAAACTTGCAAAACCAAATTTTACCTATAGATTTCAATCATATTTGTAATTGTGTTCATAAAAGTTACTTAATACATTTTGATAAACAAAAACGTATTCATATAAATAAATTTAATAATCTTATTCAAGAAAAATTAAAGAAAGAAATTTCTATTGTTAAAAATAACGACTTTATTGAAAAAACTGTAATCAATTTGTCTGATAGAGCATTATCCGATGTTGATAAGCTTGTTCTTTCTAAAGGTTTAAATTACTCAGTCACACCTAAAATCGTTCCTAAGTTTGATATCATTTCAGCAATTGAAGAGACAACACAAAACTTGCCAGAAGAATATAAAGACGAATTTAGAATTAGAACTAAAATAACACTAGAAAAACCATTTAAAATTAAACAAAACATAACATACACAGAACAAAGAGCATTACAATCATTAAAAAGAGACAACACTATTAAAATTCTACCAGCAGATAAAGGTAATTCAACCGTAATAATGAATTGCATTACTTACGATGAAAAGATAATGTCTCTTTTAAATGACGGTAATTACTCAATACTAAATAATGATCCAACAGAACGTATTGAGAGACAGATATACAATATGTTAAAAAAACACAAAAACCAATTCAATGACTTAGAAAGATTCAAACTGACACCACACAATAGTAAAACACCTCATTTTTATGGAGTACCAAAAATACATAAACTAAATATTCCTCTACGTCCAATAGTCAGCTGTATAAATTCGCCAACACACCCGATTGCTAAATATCTACTCAACATTCTTAATCCACTTGCTAACAATACTAACTCATATATAAGAAATTCACAACATTTTTTAGAGAAACTTTCACAAATTAATTTAAATCCTAACGATACTCTGGTAAGTTTTGACGTTGTTAGTCTATTTACCAACGTACCTGTTGATAAAACTTTAAATATTGTAAGAAATAAATTAACTAATGATATTAACCTTGGTGAACGTACAAAACTTAATATTGACACAATACTCGAATTACTTACTTTTTGCGTAAAAACTACTTATTTTCAATACAATACACGTTACTATCAACAAAACAATGGTATGGCTATGGGTTCGCCTTTATCACCTTTATTAAGTAATATTTTTATGGAAAATTTTGAATTAAATTTTATTGAAAATTATCAATATAAACCTTTAATTTGGTGGCGTTATATAGATGACATTTTTTCAATTTATCCATATAACGAACATTTTCTTAACGATTTTCTAAATCATATTAACACCATAGAACCCACAATCAAATTTACTATAGAAAAAGAAATTAATGAACAACTTTCATTTCTTGACATTCTTATTAAAAAAGACTTGAATAGTTTCGATACAAAAATATACAGAAAACCAACACATACAAACAGATATTTAAATTTTAATTCAAATCACCCAATAATGGTAAAAAAGGGGGTCGTAAAAAGTCTATATGATCGAATGAAAATAATTTGTAATAATCAAAATTTCAACACAGAAAAAGAATTTTTGAGCAATGTTTTGATTAATAATAACTATCCTATTGATTTCATTCAAAAATGCTTTATAGAATTTGAACAACCAAATATCAGACAAAATCAAAATAGACCTATTGCGAACCTCTTTATTCCTTATATTCCTGGTTTATCAGACAAAATAAAACGAATAGGTAATAAATTTAACATTCGTACAATTTTTAAAACAGAAAACACCCTTAGATCTAAACTAACAAAAACAAAACCACTTAATGAAAATGAAACTACTAAAAATGTCATCTATAAAATACCATGTGAATGTAATAAATTTTATATAGGTGAGACCTGTAGACCATTATCAAAACGTATAAAAGAACACCAAACTTATATTAGAAATGCACAATTCCACAAATCACATATTTGTCAACATGCATTTGATAACAATCACAGAATACAATGGAACGCTTCTAGTATTTTGGCAAAGGAGCCTTCTTCTAAAAAACGTAAAATTAAAGAAAGTGCTTTAATTTTATTAAATAAAGATAAATGTGTTGCTTCAACTTCTGTAAGTTTTAATAGTACATGGTTACCTTTGCTAAAAACTGAAGTTGATAAGGGACACTTAAAAATTAACTAATCCTTTCAACAAAAATCATTAAATTCTTCCAAAGCGAATAACACCAAATTATATATATATAAAACTTCATAAAAAATTAATTTACCAAATAACACCTTATTATCAAACTAAATACCAGTTACCCAGTAATTAAATATGGCATTATAATTGTCATCTTGTCAAAGTCAGTTTAAAGCCTGACAATCTGCAAGAGCTTTTTACTGTTTTATTGTATTTGCTAACCATTTTCATTTTTAGTTTTTTGCTTTTCTTGAAAACGGTGTCCGAATAGACACCGAATCGAAGAAACTAGGTACAAATTTCATAAGGGTCACTAAACTTGCACTTGTGCAGTTTACATCCTTGAGCCGGGCCCGAAGTGGCTCTATAACAATCCAAACAAAATTTCAATCATTTGTGGAGCAAAAGGCAATCAATTCCAGGGTAATGCTTAAGATAGTTAGAATTTTCAATATTGGATAACGCTAACTCAGTATCTACTCTTAGATGTTCAAAAATCGTATTATTTTTATTAAATTTTTCTTTCTTGTTTAATATGAACCCATTAGATCAAAGCTATATTCTTTAGTTAAACTCCACAAAACAGAAATGCCATTTAGACCGGTAGTATCTTTTATGTTAGCTCCGTCATGCAAAGTATCTAAGAAGCTGATTAACATAATTACATATCACTGCAAATTTTCTGCAAAATATAGTATCAAAAATTCATATCAATTAATAGATAATATCAAATCTCTAAAATTACCAGAAAATTCGAAGTTTATCTCCTTTGATGTCCAAAACTTATTTCCGAGTATTCCTCCCATAGATACCATAAACATTATAGAAAAAATCTTAAACCGCAATAAAACGAACCCAATTATAGCAAAAACATCTAAAATGTTTAAGTCAGAAATATATAAATTAATATGTGGATCTTGCCCAAAAATATATATGTAGGTCAAACAGGTAGAACTTTCAAACAGCGAATTTTAGAACATAAAAAATCTTTCCTAAACACAAAAACTGATTCAAATTACAGTAATCATTTGATAGAAAATAGTCATTCTTTTAGAGAAAATTGTAATATTTTGCATATTCATAATAAAAGTAAAAAGCTCAATTTATTAGAAACAATAGAAATTAATAAACTTAAAAAGACAGATTTACTTTTGATCGATCAACTTGACCTTAACAATTCTCCCCTCTTAAACCCTTAGATCGAACCGACCATTTTACGACCATAACAAGTACCAATATATTTTCAGCACTTTAGTCTAGTAACTAGTTTAAATTACTCGTCAGCCGATGAAGGTACTGTGTACCGAAACAATTGTCATGAACAATTAGTTATTAAATACACCTGTGAAAATAAAAAACGAGTATTTTTAATAAATTACATAGTTAATGGATTTTCATCAAGTAACAGTCAACTCAATCAAGTTAATAAGATAGTTTTCAATAATTTTATTCTTTTTTTTAATTCATTTATCGGGTCAGTTGATTTTATTATTGTGGCCATTTAACACTACCTACTATTATTGCTATATTTATAATTGGTGCAGCTACTAGCACGCATACATATATGTAATTAGTTTAGGTAAAATCAAAGTGATCACTTCGGATTGTAGTGTTTAGCGCATTTAGTTGTAAGGCATACAGTACCAAGTGTTAACAACAGAATTGGTCTTCGTACAATCTCCATAGTGTACTCAATCAATTACTTTAATAGTCATTTGACATTCATTTGCATTTAAATAGTCAAAAGTTTTACTGTAGTATTGTTGCTGTGTGTAAAAAAAAGACTTAGTAGCTAATAGATTGTTCCTTAAATTATAGATTGTATTTTCTTGTTAAGTTAAGATTGAGTTCCTTTGATTTAATAAGCGTGCCTAGCCACCTCGCACAACACCAGCGGAGCTTTTTCAAGTTTAGTTGGGAAAAACTGGTGGCGCTCTACGACCCCACTACCGGGGCCGGGCTTTGTAACACGACTCTCGGGTGCTAGATTTGTTTTTTTAAATAAAATCTTTACCTTTAACTTCAATAGGAAACACGTGAAGAGATGAATATCTAAAGATACCATTAATCTCCAACCTTGTAGTTTTGTTAATTAATATATACTTTAAGAACGATATTACCAAAAGACTTGCACAAGTTCAAGCATTTCACCTATCTAGAGTTTGATCTAATCATTAGTAGTGGATTTTTCTTTTAAAGCCCTTTTGCAATGTTGTTAGGATGAACTAATTGTCATAATTTTTTTAGCTTAACTCACTCTTTGAGCACTATAAAGACGAGCACGAAGACGCCATACTAGCCGAGGGCATCGATCAGTTTTGTAAAGACTTGAACATCCTACCGGACGACTTTAAAATTTTAATACTGGCTTGGAAACTTAATGCCGAACAAATGTGCAGATTCACACGAGTGGAATTCGTTAACGGTCTGAAGTCTATTAAGTGTGACTCTGTGAAAGCCATACAATGTAGACTGCCCGAATTAGTTCAAGAAGTAGAACAAAACGACGAATTATATAAGGATCTCTACAGGTAGAGTTGTTTTTAATGAAACTAGATTTTAATCATTGATAGTCGTTGTCTTTGCCGAATATTAAATATTTATTATTTTGAGGTAAAGTAAGCTGAAAATCTCTTGGTAACAAAACGAAAAAAACCTGTTATGGTTTGAGTTAGTTTGGGTTTAGACTGTTTTGACTTTTGCCAGCTAATATTTTTATAAGGGTGAGGTTGTTAGTTTTTGGTATGGATATTAAGATACAAGGGATGGAGTGAGGATTTTTTTGTGATTTTTAAATGATAAGAAAGCACGTTTATTTATTTATTAAATGTATTTTTTAATTCTTACCAGAATTATGCAATGTTATAATAATAACCCGTAGACAAAGTATGTTTCGGAATTACTGTTCCTTTAGCACCTGGTTTAATATCATGCTATTCTTTATGAGGAATTTGATACATTCATAAATATGAAGATCTGACAAAGTCTAAAGACATCTTCACATAACTATAATCCATTTGGACAAAATTCGAAGCATGAGAGATCTCCCCAATCTTCGATAGTCAAAAAAGTGTCGACTTGTATACGCTTATATTATTTATGAAACTCAAAGCTATTGGCACAGAATAGCCAAGAATCAGAATACCGACTCGGAGTTTCCCGCTAAAATAATACATAACCTAAACTTGGGAATAGAACCTGCCGGTTCATAGGCGTCTGCTTGGAATAGCTCGGTCATTATTGTTTCTCGCGTCGTCCCGAGCAGTAGCGGTTCGTTTTAATATTTGCAGATTTTTAGAGGTTCGAAATATTGTGTTACATTATTTTAATTATTACATTTTTTTGTACAATTATACGGATAGAAAAATTAAATACAATGAATAGTTTCTGCGGTAGGATCCTTGTGAAACATCGTTGAATAAGGGATAATTTGT
Source organism: Pissodes strobi (assembly GCA_016904865.1). Taxonomy (NCBI): domain Eukaryota; kingdom Metazoa; phylum Arthropoda; class Insecta; order Coleoptera; family Curculionidae; genus Pissodes; species Pissodes strobi. Next base: position 11,852 of record JAEQML010069091.1, on the reverse strand, counting down.
ACACTACTTTTAGATGTTTCAAAATAATTTAATAAGATATTTTACTCTATATATGTTTCGGATTGGTGAGGTCTTAATCAAGAGTATTTGAATGCTAAAATCTAAATTGTTATGCCCTACTATACCCTCTGGCGGTATTTTGTTTTTATTGCACTGTCAATTGTGCAGGTGTTTAAAGAGCAGTGGTCGTTCGTATTTAAAACTTAAAACGTCTGTTTTTTGCCACTTTGGGATTTCTAGGTACTCCATTCAGCCTTTTGCTTTTTGTTTGGGTGTGTAGAAGTTTGACATTATTCGTATCTATATAAAAAATTTTAACTAAACAATTTTATAACACTACACTAGAATTGAAAAAGGAGCCGTTTAAATTTATCAAATAATGTCAAACTTTTACACACGGAAAAACAAAAGGCAAAAGGCTGAACCTTTTGTAGTACCTCATGTGTGTTAAGTTACTTCATTCTGGAACAGCAAATTGTGAAGGCGACCCGGATAAAAATTTATTAAAACTATCTGATTTAATGGAAAAATCAGCTGCATATGAGGATATTGATAATACTAGGCATTTGGAGGAAAAAGAAATAATATTTATTACTGAAACAGATTACCAGAATGACGACATTTTACAACAAAATTTTACTAGGTATGTTTGTGGGTATTTAATTAGAAAATGTTTTTCAATACACACATGTGATACTTACACGATGTACGGTAAGGCTCACCAGGAATTAGATGATTCCACGCTCTATCGCCATTTCCGAGCCTATCAAAACGCACATTCAGATTTTTTTAGAAATTTGCAAATGCCGCATAATAATTTCATCCGATTTGTTTCAAGTTTAGGTTATTTATTTCATGAATATTTTGAAGAAACTGTATTAGGCAGTGTCATGCACGATTTATATAATAAATGTAATCATGTTTCTTTTCACTATCCATGTCAAAGTTTTCCGAAAGAATATGTGATCAAATTCTACGTAAGGATGAAATTATTTTACACAATAAAATGTATAAATAGAAATTTCAAAACATCAGTTAACCGAAATAAATTAATTATATGGAAAAATCAATAAAACGTTAGAAATGTAAATTTATTATTTTATTCATTCTATTCTTCTAAAGCACCCTAACGCCGACCCTGGCAGCTTTAGGCGAGTACCCTCCTGAGGTCTATTCCCACAAAATGGCGTCTGTTCATGCGGCATTTTCAACGGCGGGTGCCCAGAGTCGATATTCTGACTGTTGGCTATTCTGTGCTATTGGTGCATTATACAATTAGACAAACTGGAAGCGAATTATTTCTGTATACATTGTGCAGTTATGAAATTAAATATAGACATCATAGAGTATATCTTACAACTAAGTTATCGTGAGAAGTGCCTATATATCAGACTTGAACCTGTTTTCAAACTTTTTTTGTGTTGACGTTTAAACTTCGAACAGTACATGAAAAACAGCTTACATCTTATCAAATTGTCAAATATCTAAAACACTATTTATATATAACTGGCACAATGATTCTAATACATGGAAACACGTAGAGTGAATGACGATAATTATGATCATGATATACGCGTCAAAAAAATTGTCAATTCCGTCTTGCCGACATCACTCAGGATGGACCACATTATATGGGCATTCATACCATATATTTTTTGTCGCATTTCGGATGCCAAACCACGGTCAGCTCATCGGCCAATATTATGCCGACTGACTCAAAACTCCAAGCCAGAACCGCAGACCGTTCGAACAATCATTCCCTACCAAAAGTACATAGAGATGCCCTGTGTTGTATATGTATACACTGTTTATCTGGTTCGTTCCGTTACTGGACTGGATGATAAAACATGTTCCATTGTTTATTCGTCCTCTGAGCACAGGGAGTATTCCGTTTTTTCGGCCAGCTCTATCTTGTTCATGTGGCTTCTTAGCCGACAATGACCAGTATACATGCAAACTACAGCGTGTACCTGCAGTCGGCCAAATTAAAGTAGTTCTTTAGTTGTCACTCCTGATCGCAGGTTCACTGACATATTTGAGTGTGCTAGATCCGGTAGCTGTCTCCACTTACCTACAAATTGTTGTGTCTACTTGGAAAGTGTTTAGTTATGTTGTAAGCTATTCCCAGTACTGGTTCTAATCCTATGAAGGCTGTCGTGGCTGCCTGCTTTGCAAGAGCATCAGCTCTTTTTTGAACTTTATGGGGGAACATAACTTAAGTATGTAAAAAACCTACATCCCGAAAGTGGACCTGGATCAGCCGTAATAAATCAACAAAGAATGAAATTGATTACGTTATTTGCTCCAAAACACATACAATACAGGATGTTACGGTGCTGAACTCATTCGACGTGGAAGCGACCACCGATTGGTTCGAACAAAAGTCGTTATCGACAAGAAACAACAAAGAAAGTACATTCACCAACATAACAACACTCGAATATCATATTACCAACTTCAAGAAATCGGACAACAGTTTAAAACAGCGGTAGAGAGAAGAATGGATCTCTCCCAAGTGAATCACTTACTCGATATTAACAGTATGAATTACAAAATACAAAGAGTCCTAAAAGACAGCATCCAGGAAGTAAATAAGAACCGACCAAATTCAAAGAAGAAAATTTATGAAAATACCAAGCGACTGCTGGAGAAAGGAAGGCAGCTGAATAAAGAAAAGAAAAAAGGTACAATAGAGTATGTGGAAATAAATAAACTAATTAAAAAACAACTAAGAGATAATAAAAGAGAAAAGGAGGACCAAACCATAGATAAAAACAATGGCATGAAATACTTAAGACCAAATCTGGGGAAAAACAAATTTACTCCCTACCTGACAGTAAAGATAATGTTACCATGAGCTGAAATCGAATCCTGAAAATCGTTGAGGAATGCTACTCAGACCTATACGAATCTAAAGTACAGGATCAAAACGATGATCAAACGAAAACCGTGAAAGTAAGGAACGTCGGATCTGAAGAATTACTGGAAATAACTGAGGAAGAAGTAACGGAAGCCCTAAAGAATATGAAACGCAACAAAGCACCCGAAGAGGATGATATTACAACCGACATGATGATCGAAGGAGGCGGCAAACTAATAAAATTGGTAACGACCTTAATGAATGTATGCCTCCAACAAGGTAAAATCCCGGATACCTGGAGGAATGCTAAAGTTATACGTCTTCATAAAAAAGGGAGATAAAACTCAACTGATGAACTACCTTCCCATAACCCTACTATCGCACATGCTTAAATTACTAACAAAAATAATTACCATACGCCTAACGCAAAAATTGGATGAGAATCAGTCAACGGAACAGGCAGGTTTAGAAAGGGTTACTCAACTGCGGACCACTTGCTTACCATGAAACTCTTGATTGAGAAATGCAATGAATTTGGCCCTTATAGACTATGAAAAGGCGTTCGACACGGTTGAACATTGGGCCGTTCAAAAAGCACTGCGAAATTGCCGGATCGATAGTAGAAACTCACAACTAATACAAGATACTATACACGAAGCAACAGCAACATATTAGTTACTTATTACTCACTGAAGAGAGGAGTTCGACAGGGCGACACTCTATCACCCAAATTGTTCACACTGACTCTGGAAGACGTGTTTAAGAAACTGGATTGGTCAGAACGTGGCATTAATGTGAATGGCTAATACTTGAGCCACTTACGTTATGCAGATGACATAGTCATAATGGCCAAAGATCCTTCAGAACTTGAGAACATGATAAATGAACTAAATGAAGAATCTCTAAAAATTGGACTGAGGATGAGCATCAGTAAAACGAAAGTAATGCTTATGGAGGAAGGCATAATCCAGGTGGGAAGCCAGAAATTGGAGAGAGTGCAGGAATACATATATCTGGGTCAGAAAATTGTACTTGGAAGAGAAAACCAAATAGTGGAGATACAGAGAAGAACACAGCAATACTGGGCGGCGTTTGGCAAACTGAGTTATATACTCGGAAACAAAAAAAATAACGTTAAAGAACAAGAGAAAAGTATTTGATATGTACATTCTGCCGATAATGTATTACGGAGCGGAAAATAGGACAATGGCATCAAATAAGCTGAATAAGCTCAAAGTAACGCAGCGTGCAATGGAGCGAGCAATGCTGGGAATAACCCTAAATGACCGAAGGACGCATGAATGGATTAGACAAACAACCAAACTAACAGATGTAGTCCAAAGGGCGGATAAGTTAAAGTGGTCCTCTGATAGTGCTAATAAATGGCATAAAAGATTTTTGACCTGGCGACCTTATGTCTTCAAGAGACCTAGAGGACGACCACCAATGCGGTGGTACGATGATATCAAACTAACAGCAGGACTACATTGGTTGCGGGAAGCCGCATACAGAATAAGGTGGAAATCAGAACTGGAAGAAGCGCATGTCCGTAAGTGGAATGAAGAACGCTATTGAAGAAGAAGAAGAAGAAGAAGAATATTACCCCCAGATCATTTTGTAGCAGTACTGAAAATATTCCGTCCCCACCAGGTGATTTAAAAGGTTGAAACGATAGGTTTGCACTTTTAATCGCTGATGCATTAATGGTGTCTCTGGGGACAATTCAGTCGCCAGTTGGGGCCTCTTTCTCATCTCAGACAGACCTCCTGAGAAGTGAGTTTTAGCTAAAGCTCTAACGTTTCAGATTCTGTAAAGGATCCGTCAGGACGTTTTAGTACTCCTAATTCCTGAACTGGTACTCTAAAGTGAATTCTATGGATCCTAGCACTGCTAGGTGTATCTGTTATGCTCCTGCAGAAGGTTTCCCATGAACTCCTGTTAGCGTTCCTAATCACTTTGTTACCGTTCATCAGAGCAGTTCTGTATTGATCCCATATGCCGTTTTTCTGCCTCGATATGAACTTGTCATATAATAAATTAGATAATTCGATAAATAATTCCATACAAATAAAAACCATTTGAAACGAAGACTGAGATAATTTGTAATAGAAGAAACATTCTATCCAGTTGATTTTGAAAAGGGTTAATATTTGTTTATAGTAATTATTAAAGCCGTTAAGAAACTATTTTTTTACGCCAGTTTCCAATGTTCCTAGAAAGGTAGATTTGCGTCAGATTGTCATTATTTCCTTTCGCAAAAAGAGTACTGAATCATAATAATAATAATTTCATATTATTTTCATTAAAAAAAAACATGAGCTGAGGTTTGATTTTAATCCATCTTAATGTGCATGCCACGCCCGTTTCGTGTGCCGTTACAACCCCAACGGCCTCACATGTTCAACCTGGCCCAGAGAAGCGTCACCCAATAATTGCCCCTTGAGCCATTTGCTTACAGTTTTTAAACTGATTTAGTTCTTTTTCATAATGTTACTAATTATACCTGCCATTTTTTTTATCTATACATACTGCAATATTCAGTTTGATTCTTTTGACTTTTGAATCAGTTAAACTTATTGTTATGTCCTGGTGGGTCTCGAGTTTTTGGTGCCCTAAAATACTTGAACAATATGTTAATTTCTATATTTTCTTGACACTTATTCTTAACTTGCTGTCTCATAGGATGTCGCTCACGTTTCATTACTTTTAATTTCAATTGATAAATAGTTTAGTCTGTTTACTTACTCCATTGTGGGCCGATATTTTTAATATTTTCTGAAAAACGCTCGGTCCGCATCACAACTCCTCATGGGTAAAATCAAACAAATGTTTAAATTTGAAAAGTGTTATTTTGATGAAATCTGTTGGGTCTGTTGGAAATAAAATGGTAAGATATTCTTTAAAATGCATTCGTTTTTTAAATTCAATTTAAATTTCTTTCTCGCAGTGTGAGGTAACTAACATATTTAAGGCTTTCTTGATCCAGTTTCGATTCGTTTTTTGTTACTAAGTTAATTAAATTCGCGAGTTATCCTCATTCTTTACAAACAATATAAATATAATATTAAATATGATACCAATTTACAAGATGACGACAATAGTATACTTCTCTTGTTTAGTTCAAAAACTATTCATTTTAATAACTCGTACATGGAATTTGTCCTAACATATTGAGAATATGTTGGCCCTTGCGTGTATTCAGATTCCTATAGTTTTCTTCAATTTGTAAATTCATCATGTCTCAATAAGCTGTTGCATTGAACATTCTCGAAACGATTTCACAAATGATTCTAATGTTGAAATTAACCGAAAAACTTTACATAAATCTAATTTGTGACTTACTTTATTAAGTCAATCTAAATTTTAATTCCAAATTATAGGTAAAATAGTAATTGTTTTTAATAAATTTTTGGTTCTAAAAATGCAGCCTTTTCTTCCTGTTTTTACCATAGTATAGTGTACGTAACAACCATAAAAAGACCGGCAGTGAATGACGTCACTGCAAGGGTATTGATTGTGTTGCAACAAATAACAGTAATCTATCATAGAAAGCGCTTATATCGGTTTGAACCATGCATCGTCGCATTGTTGCTGATTAACATCACGAAATTGCAGTCCCGGTATTTGGTTTATACCAAAGAATCTAGTTATTAATTTATTATTTTCATCAAGTAGTGTTTTTTAGTGGTCATTGTTTGGTTGTAAACTAAAAATGTAGGTGCTTACATCGTCTTCTCCGCCTAAAAACAATGTTTTAAACTAGTAAACAGTGCCGCATTCCATTGTATTGTTTGCTTGGTTCCGAGATAACTGCGTTTATGCGTGCAGTGTTGCAATATTGAGAAAAGAGGATGGGAGGGAGCGACGATGATGTCGATGATGGAGATCCATTTTGTAAGGTGTACAAAAATGAGGTGAAAGAAAATGAACATGGCTTACTCTGTGAGGGGGAAATGCAAATCTTGGTATCACACAACCTGTATTGGTAGTGTTGCCAACCAACAATACAAGAAAATTTCTAAAGATATTCTAGACATTCTTATCTGGATGTGCCAAAGAATAAAGAAGAGAAAGGAAGGAGCTTGTGCGCCGTTTGACACTTAATACGTGCAACGAACTCCTGAGACATCGAGGAGGCTGCGGAGGAACCATAATATGACACATTCTGACGTTATGTTTTGGTGCTTCCTACGTTTTGATAGTATTTCTTGTGTTTAAAGCTATTTTTTGCGATTTACTTTGATTTGGAACATTGTTTATTTGTTTAGTAATATTATTGTAGATAATGCGTTAGTTCATATAGTGTTTATATAGATATTTAGTGGTAAAAGTGTGTATTTTGGACTAAAGAAGCAAAGTAAACATGGTTACTTGTGCAGCTTGTGATCTTGCGAAAACCCCAACAAATTCAGAACTTGGAATAACATTTCATCGGTAAGTAGGTATTTTACCCCTTATTTTTCTGTTTTTTACTATTTAATAAGGCAAAATTATAAATTGTCTAATTGTCAACAAATAGGTCACAGATCTAATCATGAGCGTACCCGTAAAAAATATAGCATTAAAAATCAATTTTTGCAAGAATATTGGACAGTGCTAAAAGTAATACTTTTTTTTATACTTGACATGTTAAAGTTTATTCTGCCATTAAAATACTAAAATTAGTTATTTGATTTGGGCATTTGAAATGCAAAAATAAGCAAAATATGGTAAATATAGTCAAATAGCTAATTCTAGCAGTTTATTGGCAGTATAAACTTTAACATGTCAAGTATAAAAGAAAAGTATTTATTACTTTTAGCACTGTCCAATGTTCTTGCAAAAATTGATTTTTGATGCTATATTTTTTACGGGTACGCCCATAATTAGATCTGTCACCTATTTGTTAACAATTAGACAATTTATAATTATTTTGCTTTATTAACTGGTATAAACCAGAAAAATAAGGGGTAAAGTAGGTACCTACTTACCGATAAAATGATATTCCAAGTTCTGAATTTGTTGGAGTTTTAGGAGGGCCACAAGATGCAGAACTAACCATGTTTACTTTGCTTCTTTAATCCAAAATACACACCTTTACCACTAAATATCTAATTAAACACTATATGAATTAACGTAATATCTACGATAATATTACTAATAAAATAAACAACGTTCTAAATCAAAGTAAATCGCAAATAGCTTTAAACACAAGAAATACCATCAAAACGTATGAAGCACCCAAACATAACGTCAGAATGAGTCATATAATATAATATGCTATACTGTCATGCCTTACTTAAAACGAATCCAACCCCAAATTTGCAAAAATTCGTTTTCATTTTATTTACTCAGTCGTTTCAGTACTAAAAAGGCATTACTGGAAAGAAAAATTCCAAAAAAAATTGTAAATGCAGCAATTTACAGACAATTTTACAAAATATATTAAGGCCGACTAATTTATTAGATATTTTAGTGTTATTTTAAAGGCAAGCTATAGGATTTAACGGATAACATTTTTAATGTTATGTTTGATACTTTTCCATTTCAAATATGAAAATTAAACTTCTGTATGTAAATTTCAGGTGCCTAAACTTATATGTTTACATTTACATTTAGATACAAAAATTATCGAAAAAAAAAAACCAGAAAGTTGCGTTTCTTTTTCGGATAAATGCTGCTTTTTACATACGTCGTAACCATCATGTAATAATCATTCATGTAATTTAGAATAATCGTCAATTGGTGATGTTATTTATTTAAAACTCACTTTACCTATTAACCTAGAAAGCAGGTATATTTTTCCAAAAAATTTATGGGAAAACATAGAGCATATTATAGGGAAAACAAATTTTTTTCACACACCACTTTTAATAATAATAATAATAATAATGAATGACTTTTATTAATGAAAAATACACATAAATACATAGTAATTATACAAAGAAACACAAAAATAGCGCAATGTCAAAGCTTGGCGCAGTCTAGCATAAGCAGCTACTCTACTGAACCAAGCTAGACACAAATAATGCGTACTAAAGAATAATGTTATACATTAATATAAACTTGAATACAAGCAAACTCAAGATCACAGTACTTTTTGTTAATAATTAATACATTTACAGTTATAAAGGTTACATATTGGAAAAAGAAGTACTTGAGAAAAACCATTCACATTGGTAGGTGTAATTAAATTGCAGTAAGTTCAATTTCCTGTTTTCTGTAAATTTAAGAGATATTTTCTATATTTTATTTTAAACAAGTTTACACTTAAATTTAAAAATTCTTGGGGCAATGCGTTATAATACCTGACAGCATTAAATGAAAATGATCGCCGAAACAAGGCAGTCTGGTGCTGCGGCATAGAAAGCCTAGTTATATTTCTAATATTTATACCATGAACTTCGCGGCGAAAAATCATACGTTCTCGGATCGAAAGAGGGGAAGAAGGCTTATTGATAATCTTAATTAAGAACGTACAAAAGTGCAAGACTCGTCGATCATCCATACTTAGCCAATTAATATCGCTATACAGATGAGAAATATGATCGAATTTTCTAACACCAAACACAAATCGAACACAAGCATTCTGTACTCTCTGTATGCGAGTTCGGCTCTCCTGATCTATACAAAAACCATAAACAAAATCACAATAATTAAAGTTAGTCAGCACAAGAGACTCACATAAACTTCTTCTCAATTTAATATTTAAGATATGTCTTATTATATAACATCTTGAGAGATAGATATGTCTTTTGAAAAAAATTTTCTAGATGCTCTTTAAAACGAAGATGTGGTTCAATTATTATTCCAAGATTCTTTGCAGCATCGACAATGCTCAGCTTAGAACCGATTAGAGTTATGTTCAAAGTGGTTTTTAACAAATTAACCCTGTTCCTATTACCAAACACCAACATGCAAGATTTAGTAGGATTCATTCTTAAGTTATGACCCTTGGAAAGCTCACTCAATATCGCGAGATCCCGATTTATAGCAAATTCAGCCTCCTCAATATCACCAGAATCAAAACAATAATACAACTGTGTATCATCCGCAAATGCCTGTATTGGTATTTTCCCAAGATTTCTTTACATAGGTATTTAGCTAATAAAATAAAGTTTACACATCTGAAATATATCCTAAGGAATTTAAATTTTATATTTCGAATATACCTAAAGTATCTAGCAAAGTTAAAACATTTATATGATCCGCAAAATACGCACGTATTTTATATACATGTTGGCAATATTTATAAATTATAACTTTTTTTGAGATCACTGTACCAGTAAGTGATAAACAACAAAACTATATAAATACATAGTTTAAGTATTTATGTTTTTGTTGTGCAATCGTTTTAGGAGACGCCACTGGTAATCTGGGTCGCCATATCAAAGAACCAATCCGGTCTAATGTCAGTATGCATTTTGCTCCTTCCTTCCTATTCTTTATTCATTGGGATGTGCCCTTCATGCAAGAAACATCCTAAGGAACTAATGAATATTGAAACTTATAATATTAAAGTGAAATTCTTATGTGACAAATTTTCAAGCCTCGAAGAGAAGGTAAATAACATGTCTGAAACTGTTAAAAAATCTAAGCCTCTTTACTCACAGGTTGCCAGTTGTAACAAAGAAGTATCTGTGATTAAAACCCCAAATCTGTCTTATTGAATAATCAAACCAAAAAATAAGTAAGACGTGAACAAATCCAAACAGGATATAGAGAAGATAAAACCTATGGAAATTGGTGTTAGAATCAATAGCAAAAAGGAACTTATAAATGGAAAAATTCTTTTAAAATTTCCATCACTGGCAGATATGGAAAAGATGACAGATACTGCTATGAAAGTTTTAGAAAAAAATCCTGAAATAGTACAGTCTACATTAAAGAATTCGCAGGTAAAAATTCCAGGCTTTTTGCAAGATTGTAGTGAGGATGACATGGAATCTGCAATAAAAAGCAAAATCCTTTCGTAGGCGATGAACATTTTAGGATTACTTATATTAAGTCATTTAAGACCAAAAAATATAAGACTATATGTGCAGAGTGTTCCCCAAGACTGTTTCACACATTTATGAAAAACAGGAGCGGTCTATGAAAATATAAGCATACTTAAATGCTTTAAATGTCAGCAATTTCATCATAAATTTAATGACTGTCCAAATCGTCCCATTTGTTGCAATTGTGCTGGCTGGAGAGCACGATACAAACGACTGCCTGGTGCAAACCAAAAACCGAAGTGTAACAACTGTGATATGGCAACTAAAATATAAACCTTAGTCAACCTATGATATCCACCACAAAGCGAGTGATGAGGAGTGCCCTGCATACCAGTACGATCTAGTAAACGCAAAAAGCAAGAATTAACTATGGTTGATCCCACTAGTGAGCCTCTTGAAATTATACCTGAGTTTTCGAATGCCACCTTAAATCTTAGTCCGGACGTTCTGTTAAATAGGGTAAACATAGAAACAAAATTGGTAAATATTTTACATATCAACATTAGGGGTTTGACCACAAATTTTAATAAGCTACTAGTATTTTTAGAGACATGCAAATTAAGCGATATCTGTGTTTTTTTGGTTTTGACAGAATGTCATAAACTCGAATCTCTGCTGCAATATTATAATAATGGTAACTACAATGCTTTCAATGGAGTCGTTATATACTCAAAATTAAACTTAAATCCAATTTTGGTCGACTATAAACATCAAAAGTCCAAAGTTACTATAACCAAAATAACATTAACTGCAAATAATATAAAATATAATATTTTTGCTTTATATAAATCACCCTCATCAAACTTGAATGACTTTTTAAGTGATCTGGATTCATTTCGGGATTTAAATGATTGTAACAACAGTAACATTTAGGTTTTTGTGGGTGATATTAACATTGACCTCCTTAATGGAGATAGCATTAATGTAAATAGATACCTTTCTTCAATGCTATCGCGTGGATTTGTGCCGCTGTGTCGGGAGGTTACAAGAGAGGTGAGCCAGTCCTGCCTTGA
>JAEQML010069087.1:0-17757 GCA_016904865.1 Pissodes strobi | reverse complement strand
TACTTTGCGATATTCATTTGTTTTTTTACCTAACATTTTTTGGCGATATAGGATAAATCCTACAACTTTTGTATTGAAAGTTTTCTTCTATCTTTTATAATAAGCCCAGTAGGCGCTGTCTAAATATAAGGAAAGACCCTGTACAAAAAGAAGTAGGAGACGTACGGAAGGAAATTAAGAATCTACTAGCAGAAGTTACCAGACTAAAAATCAAGGACCCACCGAGAGGGTTTTCGCCACAGAACAGAATATTAAACCTCCAACCTATGACGGTCAAACATTGGACAATGTACAGAAGACAATTTGAAGCCTTTGCTGTTGCCAACCATTGGAATAACGAAGAGATGGCTACATCACTAGTGATAGCACTTCGTGGATCTGCCCTGCAACTACTACAGACCATTCCCTTCAGCCAACAGGGGAAATATAACATACTTGTAGCTGCCCTGAAGAGACGATTTGGCGACCTGGTGAAAACCTGCAAGAATTTGAGGCAGACGTTAGACGTCTCATTTAATTGGCGTACCCGGGAGCACCAGATTTCAAGAGGAACTTGCTGCCCAATATTTCGTGGATGGTATCAGATATCCAGATACTGAGAAAACGCTACGTCTAGCCAAATTTGATAACAGCAGTGAAGCTTTGGGTAGGGATCTAGTAATCGAGGCGGCCTGTAATATCTCTAAGCCAAAAATCAGGCCCGTATCTATCCAGGAAGAAAAGCTGGCAAACAGCTGTGAATTAACTGAGATGGGCGAAATTTTGAAGAAATTAACCGAAGTTCTTCAGGCCACGGGGAGATTCCGGAAGCCACTAGAAGATAGGCCACGTAACCGAAATACTTCAAATCAGTGCTATAGATGTGGCAGGACTGGGCATTTCAAAAGAGACTGCCGAGTACAACTACGGTCTAGATCTCCATCCAGAGACGCGAGGACCTCAAAGTCAAACCAGGAGACTTCAATTAGTCAACATTGCGGGGCGAGTGTTGGCTAAGGAAGATAAAGCCCCAAGGATCGTCTCCATAAAAAGTCTAGGAAAAAACACCGATAGTCTAACTATTAAAGGAAAGATCAACTCAATTACTGTTGACACTGGTGCGGCGGTATCTTTGGTAAGGTCCAACAGAGTAAATTGAGTGAAAGTCTTATCCATATCGAAGAATGTAGTTTACGTACGGTTACCGGTGAGACTGCCGAAGTACTTGGAGAAACGGATATTGAACTTCAAGTGGGACGAATTAAATTACACTACACAGTGTTAGTAGCCGACATAGAAGACGAATTTATTTTGGGGATGGATGTCATCGGTCAACATAGATTCTCTTTTGACAACAAACTTATCCTTCTGAAGTTTGGCACCGAAGGGTTCATCCTTGCCAAAACAGACGATGGCACACCGACTAAAGTAGTGGCGACATGTACTGTCAGAATAAGCGGAAATACCGAGCAGATACTTTTTGGGAAATTGGAGAAGGATTTTGGAGGCTGCATCGGACTTATCCAACAGCACAATTTGCCTTGCAAACACCTCGTAGGCAACGCACTAGTCAAAACCGACGGTGAAATACCGATAAGGATAGCATATATTTGATCCAATTCCATCAAAATCAATAGCCACTTGCTAGCCGGTGCAGTGGGTAACCAGTTGCCAAACGCAGTCAGAAGTAACACCCTTAACATGATCTAAGGAAGTCCTATAACATTTCCAGAAGTCGTCGCATCATCTGTCTTCCGAAAAACTGAAGAAAGCTGCACAATTTATCAAAAAGCAGAGCACAGCCCTTGAAAGAAAAAATGGCAATACTGGAAGTGCTCACCCCATACGGCAGCATCCTCGGAGTTACCAGTGACGAAGCAGCAATGGGTTACCACATTAGTGGACAAAATGCTTGACGATGGAATTATTGAAGAGCCATCAAGCCTATGGTCGTCACCTGTTCTCTTAGTCACCAAGAAGAATGATACTACCAGATTCTGCGTGGACTATAGAAGTCTCAATGGCGTCACTAAGAAGGACAGCTATCCTCTTCCCAGAATTAATGACACGTTGACGACACTAGCAGGTTCTCATTGGTTTTCAACACTCGCTGCAAAGAGCGGCTACTGGTAAGTAGGCATTGACGAACAAGATAAGGAAAAGACTGCCTTTTCTACCGGAAGTGGTTTATATCAGTTTAAAGTTATATCCCTTCGTACTATGCAATGTCCCCGCTACTTTTGAGCGTCTTATGGAAGTTGTTCCACGAGGCCCCACTTGGAAGACATGCCTGGTCTATCTTGATGATATAATGGTAATGAGAATAACTTTTTAAGAGCACCTACAAAACTTGCATGAAGTTTTTACTAGAATCAAGAATGCTCAACTCTTACTGAATCCAAAGAAATGATTTTTTTTCCAACAAAAAGTTGAGTTTCTCGGGCATGTCGTGTCATCAGAGGGAATCCAAACCGACCAACGAAAGATTACAGCAATCAAAGACTGGCCTCGTCCTCGCGACAAACACGAACTGCGGAGCTTCCTTGGATTATGTACTTATTACAGCAGATTTGTCGAAGGATTTGCAAATATAGCTGCACCTCTACAGAAGCTCACTGAAGAACGAGCAAATTATAACTGGGATCATAACTGTGATTTTGCGTTCAGGAAATTAAAAGTGGCTCTCTGTTCTAGTCCAATATTGGGATATACGGAACAAAAAGGTAAATTTGTATTGGACACAGACACAAGCAACACCGGCATCAGAGCGGTGTTATCGCAAGCACACGCAGGAGTAGAATGAATCATCGAATACTACAGTTGAACACTTTCCAAACCTGAACGTAACTAATGTATAATCAGAAAAGAGCTTCTGGCAATAGTACGGTCTGTTGATCATTTCCATCAATATCTGTATGGACAAGAATATTTAATAAGGACTGATCATGCAGCACTTAAATGGCTTTTGGATATGAAACAACCTGAAGGACAAGTAGCCAGGTGGCTTGAAAAGTTACAACAATATAACTCTGAGGTTAAGCACAGGGCAGGGAGATTGCATAATAATGCAGATGCTTTATCCAGAAGACCATGCGAGGACAATTGTAAGCATTGCCAAAGAATAGATCAACGAGAAGGAATTACTCCCATTAGGCAAATGAAGTTTGAGGTTGATCAGCAGTGGACCACAGAGCAACTTAAAAAGGACCAGCTTGAGGATAGTGAAATAGCACTACTGCTAAAAGCTAAAGAAGAACATCAACCAAGGCCAAGCTGTAGAGATATTTCAATTAAAGGATTTACTTTTAAAACTCTGTGGGCTCAGTGGGACTGCCTGGTGGTGGAGAATGGACTTATTAACCGAGCCTCAGAAAGCGCCGATGGAAAAGTAGCGAAGACACAGTTATTGGTACCAAGGAGGAAGATATCGGAAGTTCTGGAAGAGGTTCATAATGGAAAGTCTGGTGCTCATCTCGGAGAGAACAAAACGATTGACAAGATCCGCGACAGATTTTATTGGGTCATCTAATGCAAGGATGTGAAATCGTAGTGTGCTCAACCTGTGCCGCAAGTCAAGGATCCAAAACAAGATCTAGGGGGAAAATGAAACAGTATAATGTGGGCCTACCGTTTGAACGTATCGCCATTGACGTAGTTGGCCCTTTTCCAGAAACAACAAGTACATTTTAGTGGCAATTGATTACTACAGTAAATGGCCTGAAGTACTTGCAATCCCCTATCAAGAAGCTTTTACCATAGCAGCGGTCCTCGTGAATAATCTATTTAGCAGATTTGGTGTTCCTTTAGAGCTGCTTTCAGATCAAGGACGCAACTTCGAATCCAAGGTTTTCCAAAAAGTCTGTGATTTACTCAATACCCACAAAACACGAACTACAGCCTTACGGCATGGTTGAGAGGTTTAACAAGATAACAAATAAAAATGTACTTAATCAAACCAAAATATTGTACATCATCCTATATATATTCAATGATCGATATTTCACCAATACAAAATAGACGTCGAAATTCCTTACTTTATCACACCTTCGAGCAGTTCAACTTCACCCACTTTTCTTACCTATCAAATAAAAACTACTTATTAATTACTATGGTATAAGCGTCTAACTACTCTTTCGATTGGGAATATACACATCGTGAGTATTTCCAGGAAAGCGGGAATTGACATTAAGTATCGTATCTTTAGATGAAAGTCAAAAAACTAAAATAAATTAAAATTTTAAGCATTTCCCAGTAACAAAAATGTCGACATTAAGGCATAATAAAAAGACATAATGAACTATTCTGAGGCATATTGGTTTGTATCACAAATCACCAGTTGTACGTTAATGGAATGATAATTCTTCCTATTGACATATATGTGCTCAGAATACTGTTGGGCATTATGAGGTAGAGGAACTATTGCTACGTGGGTACAGTCTATTATACCAATTATTCCAGGTAAGTTGAAACTTGAAAACCTTTAGAAAGAATAACGACACTTTTATAACACCAGATCCTAATACATTAAACTCATTTTAAAACATTTATGTTTTTAGCATAATACAATTTACAACATTATTTTTACCTTCTACGCAAAATTTCTAGCTCCCTCAAATGTTCTGGAAACTTACCAAAATGATTAAAAATCCGTGGTTGATTAACCGCGTTTACTACATCGACTTACAGTGATTGGCTCACCCCGTGAAATACATCGGGGCTGGGCCTTCTCTGGTAAGAACTTTAGCAAAGAACTGCAGTGTAATGAGAACACGGGTATTAATTTCAAATAAAATCGAAGAGGCTAAACCGCTTTTTGACTTCTAATTTAACTTCTTGTCTTTTGCAGTACTTTAATGTCAAGGAGTCAAAGGTACTTGAATCATTAATAGTAAATAGTAGGTACTATATGGGAATGTATAATATGAAAACTACTAAAGTTTAAGATGTTTCGCAAACGAAAAATCCCTAAATTTCACCATATTGCAAAAGTTGCCTAATATATTTGATTTCCTAACACTTATTGTTTTCCAGATCTCCATGTTATCACATTTTTATCTAAGAAAATATTTTAAGTATCCGGTTATATTTAGTACAGCTATTTGGTCTTGCTTTGCTTTGCTGATCTTCTTATTGGACCTTCCAGAAAAGATCTAGAAGTTCTGTTAAAATTCTAGCAAGGGGTTTTGTGAACTAAAATATTTTTTATATAAATATTATCCGATAAAGCCCCATACGACCCGTATGGGGCTCTTCCTATTATTTGACGCTTGAGCTTCCTCTTTGTCAGCTAATAAATCAGCAATCTCCATTAAATATTAGATAAATGCTTCGTTTTCAATCGTCAGCTAATTAAAAGCATATAAATATTTATATTCAGAATCTATATAAACCAAATCTCTTATGAACACTGCACAGCTGTAATTTTCAAATTCACCACAGAATGAGGTGGTGAATATATTCAGCCGATAACTAGTGGACATTTTCAGCAATTAAAATTCAAGAATACGGTAGTTCATAGTTTCGGTGAAATGAGCTTAATTTCACCAGATTTCAAGAGTTAGGCCCCCTGGTGTAACGATCCCACCGACTTTTGTGAGAAGATATTCTCATGAGAACGTTCAAGAATAGAGAATTGCCAGTTTCACCGGTTTCACGTGTAAATATCGTCATGTTCACTTGGTGAAAACTTCCACACTTCAAGAATTGGCACCCAGATATATTTCACCCAACCAAGTGGATATATGACGAAATCTTATTCTTGAGTACTGGCTGAAAACCAAAGACATATAAAAAGTAAGTCTTTGGTGAAAAGGTTTATGGGGAAACTAAAGATACCATTTGGCAACATCAAAATGTCTTTAAAAACAAGGTATTAATTACAAATAAAATCGAAAAAATTAACGGCTTTTTGATTTCTAACTTAACTTCTTACTAACCTAACTTCTTGTTTTTGTTTGTGTGTGTTGTAGCACTTGTAGCCAATGACCAATTGATAGGACGCAGTTGGATAAAAAATGTAAAGCCATCGGTACCTAGAAGAAATACTAAACGTAATTTTGCGATTTTTTATGTATTTCCGGCCTTGTTTAAAAACTATAAAAAAAAACGAAAATTACTTTACGTACACATTGCTTGTCAATTTGAAGCAAAATAAATAAAAACTCAACTTCCACGATGTTAAGTTTCATTGTAATGTAATTAACGAACAACATTTTGACTTAATAAAAAACATGATTTTCTTCCCAAAAGTAGAAGAGGATTTATTTTTGTATTGTTACGTTGGGTTCCGATAAAATCACAACTTTGACTATTTTAAAATAATACTCTCTTTATTTTTTATCCCTCTATACAATTAAACACAATAAACTACTCTTATAACTTTACAACTATTAGATCTTTACAATTCAGAACTCAATGATTAACTAACTTCATCTCGCGTTCTGCCCGCTATTTATATACAGTCTTAAATATATCGCGAAAACTCCGGACGAAGCGAGGCCTCTCTATATTATTCTCGACCAGGGCTGCACGCATACCACAGCTCCCACATTTTCTCGGCCGGCGATGACTCATACGAAAGAACGTAGACGCGACAAAGCTAGTTCTAAAGGGTAGCACAAAAACATTCGGATGGTAGCTAGACGTGACATTGCCTCCCTCTGAAACCTGATCGTCCCGATCAGCTACTTCATGTCCGTGATATGGTTTGAGCCTGTCGTGGTGGACATCTTTCAGTTTGCTTCTGGGGCTACGTTGAATTCTATACACTACGTCATTAATTCTTTTGATGCCTATATAGGGCCCTTCGCACACTGGCGTTAGCTTGGGAGATCTTCCTTTCTTCCGTTGCGGATTATATAACCAGACTTTTCGTTCATCTGAAATCCTATAGAATTAGCTTTGAGATTATATCGTGTCTTCATTCGGTCACTGGCTTTCTCCGTGTCTTCTCTTGTATGTATAGTAACGTTTCCTTAAGGGAGTCCGCGTAGTCTTGAATTTCCATATCCTGGTTGTCTGACGTTCCGAATAATAGGTCACAGGGTAAACGGAGTTTTCTTCCAAATAAAATCATGGCTGGTGTTAGTTCTGTCGTGTCATGGACTGCTGATGTATATGCCATCAAAAATAGTGGTATGTGTTGGTCCCAATCTTTCTGATGTTCATTTGCGACCTTTGACAAATGTTCTTCAATGGTCTTGTTAAAACTTTCAATCATGCCGTCTAATTGTGGATGTAAGGCTGTAGTCCGTGTTTTATGGATGTTGAGTAAATCACAGACTTTCTGGAACACCTTGGATTCGAAGTTGCGTCCTTTATCTGAGTGCAGCTCTAACGGAACGCCAAATCTGCTGAATAGGTAATTCACGAGGACCTCTGCTATGGTAACAGCTTCTTGATTGGGGATCGCAAATACTTCAGGCCATTTACTGAAGTAGTCAATTGCCACTAAAATGAACTTATTACCATTATTTGTTTCTAGAAGAGGGCCAGTTACGTCAATGGCGATACGTTCAAATGGTAGGCCCACATTATACTGTTTCATTTTACCCATAGATCTTGTTTTGGGTCCTTGACTTGCAGCACAGGTTGAGCTCTGCCGACACCACTATTTCACATCCTGACAGTAGTTGACCCAGTAAAGTCGGTCGCGGATCTTGTCAATCGTTTTGTTCACTCCGAGATGAGCACCAGACTTTCCATTTTGAACTTCTTCTAGAACTTCCGATATCTTCCTCCTTGGTAGCACTAACTGTGTCTTAACTAATTTTCCATCGGCGCGGTGCTTTCCCAAGCCCGTTTAAGAAGTCCATTTTCCACTACCAGAGAGTCCCACTGAGCCCATAGAGTTTTAAAAGTAAATCCTTTAGTTGAAATCTCTCTCAGCTTGGTCTTGGTTGGTGCTATTTCACTATCCTCAAGCTAATCTTCTTTTAGTTGCTCTGTGGTCCACTGCTGAAACCTTAAACTTGATTTGCCTAATGGGAGTTATTCCTTCTCGTTGGTCTATTCTTTGGCAATCTTTATAATTATCCTGGCATGATCTTCCGGATAAAGCATCTGCATTTTTATGCCATCTTCCTCCCTGTGCTTAACCTTAAAGTTATATTGTTGTAACTCTTCCTGACTTGACTTTGATATCCTAGCATCTCTGGGTGGAGATGTAGACCATAGTTGTACTCGACAGTCTCTCTTGAAATGCCCAGTCCTGCCACATCTATAGCACCGATTTGAAACATTTAAGTTACGTGGCCTATCTTCTGGTGGCTCCCGGAATCTTTGTACTTTACAGTCTCTTTTGAAATGTCCAGTCCTGCCACATCTATATCACTGATTCTTAACATTTCGATTACATGGCCTAACTTCTAGTGGCTGCCGGAATCTCTCCGTGGAGTGAAGAACTTCGGTTAATTTCTTTAAAATTTCACCTATCTTAGTTAATTCACAACTGTTCGCCAGCCTCGATTTCTAGGTTTTCACCAGGTTTCTGATGTCGAGACTTTACTTGTGTCTGATACAGTTGTCTTCTATGTTGGTCTCCAAGTCGTCCCTCCAGGGCATCTACAGGTATATCATATTTCCCCTGTTGGCTGATGGGAATGGTCTGTAATAGTTCCAGGGCAGATCCACGAAGCGCTACCAATAGTGCTGTAACCATTTCTTCGTTATTCCAACTGTTGGCAACAGCCGCGGCTTCAAATCGTCTTCTGTACATTGTCCAGGATGTTTGACCGTCATACGTTGGAGGTTTGTATTCTGTCCTGTGGCGAATACCCTCTCGATGGGTCCTTGATTTTTTAGTCTGGTTCTTCATTTCTTTCCGTACCTATGTCTCCTACTTCTTTTTCAAACTTCTCATTTTGTCCGTCCAATATTTTCTGTAATTTTCCTTCCTCACCTACATTTACTTAGCCGATCCTGTTCTGCTTGCCTTTTTGTCTTCTTGGTCTTGCAAAATTTTCTGAAGCCGGTTCTTTTCTGTTTGCCTCTCAGCATTTAGATTTTCCATGAAATCTGCCAACATCTTATTTATTTGCTCCATTTCTGCCGTTTGTTGCCTTATATTGACCATAGAAGGTTATAAAATGTTCACAGAATCCACCAGTCAAAACGGCCTCAAGTGCCCTCCTTTCGGGAGAACAGTCCTTCTTTAAAACGTTGAGTCCTCCTTTCTCCCTTGTCACCGAAATGTCCTCCTTTAAGACTATTATTAGTTCCATAGTACCATTTGAAATTTGGCACAGCACCAGCGGCCTCTGAGTGGCGTCAAATAATATTCGATGGAGTACATGTCTCTATTCTATTATATATTTAGATCTCTTACACTTCGGGTTTATATTAGACGGTTTCGGTTAGTTGTTTAGGTAGATTTCGCGCCTTATATGCCAATTATAAATTTTAATAAAGGGGTATTTTCGAAATTTCAGTTTTCGCCGAACAAAAAATGCCATAAAATCCCAACCGAGGCCAAATTTGATACAAATGTTTTTCAAATTTAAGTCTGTGCTCATGCGATAGGTGATGCCAAGCTCGATTTCCACAGAAGCGGAGTTAAAAATTAATTTTTATTTAACAAATACGCCCGTCCTGAAATGGGATATTTTGGGTATCAATTCTGGCATGTATAATCCAACATGTTTTTCCTCGAATTGATCTCCATTTTAAAAGTTAACCATCGAGTTAATCTATGTTTTTGTTATTCAAGTAAGTACAGGCGACAAGTATATATTTTATTTTTGAAGTGAACCTTCTTTAGCGAGGGTAGTAAATCCGAAAAAATTGAACACCCTTTCAGCCAGGAGGGGGAGGAGAAGGAAAAACTTAAATAATTAAATTCGGGCGAAGAGCTACGTGGTCAAATTTTTATGGTAGATGCGCCTCATGGAAGGCTACCTTTGACCATATGGGGGGATCGAGGCCCTAATTTAAGGAAGATTTTGGGGAAAAACCCGTTTTTGGTCGATATCTCTCCAACGGAGCCTCGGATCGAAAATCTGACAAGAGATGACCCCTCCTCTGTGGAAGGGAATTATACCCCCACCCTCCCCGGATACCCGAAAATTTTCGAAAAAATGGGAAAACTTGAAAAAAAACGTAAAATATTGTTCGGAAATTTAATAAAAATATCATAAAACGAAATAAGAAAAAAATATATTAAAAAAAGTTAGAGAAACGCGGCTTTCCGCGAAAAAAAGGTCAAGAAGTTGACCTAAGAGGTCGGAGATGGCAAAAATGGAAAGAAGAAGATGCTTTATGAAAAAAAAGTTGAAAAAAAAAACAAAAAAGAAATAAACAAAGTGTCGAAACCTGGGGCAAAAGTTGAAGAAAAAAAGCTTTAAAAAAACTCCATTCCTAGTAACTCTTTCAGAAGTTTCACTTCAGTTGTGTGCTTATAAAGCACATAATTTTTTTTGATGATTTACCTAAAAAACAGCGGTAATAATTGAATCAAATAATATTAAAAGACACATGTCCAGATTTTCAAATTTTACACCAGACACAAAACACTCTCTAACTTCTATTCTTACCATTTTTTTTAGATTTTGCAAATGGTTGTGACTAGTTCATATCAAAACAGACTTATAGGCATGTTTTCTAAAGCGCACTAGTATTTTTAGACATTTTACAGCTGATTTAGCCTATGGACTTGTGCCCTTTTAATAACAAACAAGAAGTTAATACTAAAAAACAACCAATAACCAAACATATTTATTTGATATAAATAAAGAAATACGTTAATTTTCATTATATGAATCATTAGACGTGGCTTAAGTCGACCAGGTGATGATGCTGTCGTAGAAGTTCTTATATTCTTAGGGGACGTATTGGAGTGCCTTTTTAATATCACCGTTTTCCTTTTCGTTAATGGGATTCATTCCGGGAAAAGATTTTTCTTTTAGCAAAATCCATATTCTGTGCATTGGGTCGAATTAGCTTAAACGTGTTGTTTATTAAGCCTTTGATAGTATTAGGAGCTATGAGGAGTCCATCGTTCATCTCAAAAAAGTAGTATTCAGAGATTTTGAATAAAGTACGCCTTTTTCCTAACTGCAGTTCCGCTGGTGTTGCAAACTTCTTGAGATACTTAGGCCACTACTTATTGAAATCCAAAATTATGTCATTATTGTCCAGGGTAATTGATTCATCAATCATGTTCGAATATTGTAGTGGTGTATAGATTCGGTGTACTCGTTTTAAACGTCAGCTATTAAAGATGATGCCAAGACGTACTGTATAAATATGCGCGGGAGTAAAAAGAGTGGGAAAGAGTTCCTAATGTATTTATTATTAAAGGGGCACAAGTCCGGGACATGAGCCCTTTTAAAAATAAACGATATCTTCCTTCGCCTATAAAATCGTACAGAGTAAAGGAGGATATGTGCCATTTTAATACCAAATAGGTATAGGTTTTAAGTAGTAATTGCAATCAATATCTCATTTTCGCTGAAATCTGGACATGTGCATTTTTAATAATAAACGATTCAATTATTAAAAAATTTAGGCAGTTGGGTGGATAGCTCCTCACCATTTTTCAAAGCCGCGAGCCACCACTGGAAAAGTCCTCCCTTGGCTCGTGGAAAACTTGGCAACCCTAACCACGGGTATTAATAGGTAGATGTGTACGCCCTCGGGCGACTTATAAACCCTCTGGCCAGAGGCCCTCGGGTTTGTAAGACTCGCCCTCAGGGCATAAACATCTACTTAATGCCCTTGGTACATAAATAACTATATTAATACCGATTTAAATTGCAATTATTATTATGCTTTGATAATATTGATACTCCAAATGTGTGCGTAATTAATCAATTTTCACTAATCTTCTATCCAAACTAACAGATTCAGTAAAAAAAATCCACCGAGCAATTTTTTGGCGGTCTGTGTAATCTCTTCGAATATATCTGATTTAAATTGTTTATCAACACGTATTTTATTGCAAGTTTCTTGACAAATATTTATTATTCTTGATATTTTTATTATATGCAAATAAGTTATGTGTGCTGTTTATCTTATCTGTTACACATCTAACAACTTCGTTATTTCTAGAAGGTGTTGGTAGAGTCAATAGATAAACGAAATGTCTACAGAAAAAGATGAATTTTTAAAAATTTTAAGCAGTGAACATCGTAATGAAGTTGACTTTCCAGTTATTCTAAGAACGCATCATAAGTAAGTGCTCATTATTTTACTACTAACCATCAGATTAATACTGATATATAAAGCTCTAAGGTTCTTTGTTTATTGCTGGATAATATTTTAGTGGTAATTTCAAGTGTTGTTTCGAAATGACTAAACGTTCCTTTATTTGCATAGCCTAGTTACAAATAAAGAATTAATTAACGAAAGTACATTTTTCGAACCGGAAATTTTTCTAAAATCAGTATTTGTGAACAGAGTATTTCCCTTGTATATTTCTTAATGAATATTTTAATTGTGCGTTTTGTACTAAAAAAATCTATGACGCCTCTTTGGTTTTAAGTGGAAAAACATATTTTTTCGCAAATAATGCATTTATACATTTTTCCTTGCTAGTAGAAGCACCAGTGAATGAACGGTTAAGGCCTTCTTTATCTTTGAGTTGTCACTATAATTATACCACAACCAATATTTACGTCATTTAAATTTCTATATAATGCTAAAATACTTAAATATCCAATGTTATTAATAAATTAAAGTATTTATAATGACATGCAACAAAATAAAAATTAAAGGTTAATTTATTCAGAAAATCCCAGTAAATGAACACTCAATACCAGTAAATAAACCCCCCTGTTCTAGTGAATGAACCCTCATTACCAGTAAATAAACGACCCTAGTCTAGTAAATGAACTAAGAAAGTACCTATAGAAAAACAGGAAAACTATTATAGAATTTACTAAAAAATATATTGCAAAAATAAACGAAATACAAGTATGTAGGTATTATAGTAGGTAGGTACTAAGATTATTTATATTTGCCAATTTCCTGACATTCGAAACATCCCAGTTTTTTCAGAATAGGTGCTGCAATTTCTTCCATAATCTGATTTTTTTGTACCAGATTTGATCGTTTGGATTCGGCCATTTAAATAAATTGGAGCCAATAAGTGGAGCCATAGTCTTGACCTCATATTCATTCTCTTCTATATTAACGACTATTCCGGAAAGGTACTTCTTTTGGTATTTGACAATTACGTAAGAACCTATATTAATTTGTCTATTTTCTTTTTCTGGTGTCGTAGATGCATCAAATGTTAAGGCAGTACAATATAATTTGGTTTTGTACAAAAATATTATATAATTCCATATTTATGTGTGACTTATGGCCATCAAGCTAGAACAAAACCGGACGCTTTACTTTGTGTTCGTCTAGCCACGGAGAAAAAATGTTTGCAATGGACTCATAAAAAGTCGCACGAGTCATCCATCCGCTGTCAGAACGTCCAATGCCCCAATCTTCAGGAACGGTCAGCGCTATATCTCTCGGAATGCGTTTGTAGGGGGAATAGTTGCCCCTGAGGCTGAAAAAGTACAAAGTACAGTAATTCATTCCTGTTCCGGGCCACTTGCGATTTCGTAGAAATTTCGGTAATGTTTTGGCCCCAACACTTTGCCACTCTTAGGACAAGTCTGAAACCCGGTCTCATCTGCATTAAAAATTCTAGTTGGATCGTTTAGTATGTCTGTGCAATTTTCAATCTGTAAATAATTATGTAATTCCTGGAACCAACCTTTACCTAATGGCCGCTTCTGTAACTGATGGTCGAGACTTAGATATGATTTCAGTATTTCGAATGGATATTTTTGGATGTCTTTGTAAAAATAATGTTAGCCACTTGCGACCAGGCCTGTCATCAACAAATGGATTTTCTCTTTGGATTATCTTTAAAACTCGTTGGACAAAGTCCTTCACTTCATCAGCATGCATGGGAAATCCAAGAATTGCTTTTGACAGAATCCAATTTTCTAAAAGATTTTCTTCATCGGTCGTTAAAATTGGGGTTGGGCCCATTTTTTGGACTAAAGGGACCTCTCATTTTGATTTGTTAAAGAGTGTGCTTTTTGGTATTCCATAGCTTCTACTTGCACCACTAATCGATAGTGTTTTCTGATTTATCTTTTGCAGTGCCTCTTGAAGGTCTTCTTCAGAATACTGAAATCTGATAAGTATACATACTTCTTTCTACCATCCTTTGACCTGTCAAGGAATTCAAGAAAAATGCTAATATAAGCTTAAAAGCTCAAAACCATAGTCATATTTTATATTTAAGTTTGCAAGTTCATTCACTAAAACAGCCTGATCTAATAAATGAACGCCAACTTAAAGGTCGTTCATTTACTGGACAGGGCCATTAAATAAATATTCCAAGTAGAAAATTTTAATGTGCACTTAGGTGTGCTTTTTTTGAGGCATATAATGATATTATAGGTGTAATCCTAGCCTGACCCAGTGGATAAACAATTTGTTTATTCACTGGGGTTCAAGGTAACCAGTGAATGAACGATATATTTGTTATTTTTCCCGCCATTACACAAAGTTTAGAGGTTATGTAGACTAGTAAATACCTTAAAATGTAAATATTCGTTTTAGATATTCAATAATTTTAAAACTTAGGAGTGCAGAAACCTTATTAACTGTTATTTTCACTTACATGGTTCCTTATTAGGCCTTTATCTCTAACAACTATCAACAAATCAGCTGCCACAAACACGTCTCTACCGATCATTCTCTGGAACTGAACTACTAATCGACGCTTTCGACAAACAGAGACAGAGTTAAGAATCACATAGCAAACCTCTGTGGGGTAGAGAGATGCGACATAATCTTAATAATCGCGAATTAGTTTCAAATTGTTTATTTACTGGTGCCGTTCATTTACTGGTGCTTCTACCCTATATTTCTTGTAAATACATATTTGTTCGACAAACAGCTTTTTTTTTCGTATTTTAATTTTTACATAATATTTCGTTTCTTGATAGCTTTTATGTGAGATTATCAATAACTGACACATTGACCGAATTATGTTGCAAAATCAAAAAAATTTGTTCATTGATAAAGGTAAAAATATACTAATATTATAACTGGAATATCGGAAAGGTTAATTTAAAAAAATGGATATTTTCAATTTGTAAATACTTATTTTTAAACCTTCAGTTATGTCATGAAAGGAAGTCTAAGAAAAGCAGAAACAACAGGCTTTTTTCCATAGTTTATTTTGAGTTTCATTATTTAGATAACCAAGAAATACTCTTTTTTCTTTTCGAAAAAAATCGAAAAACGTTTTCGTAGGTATTTCGATAACTTTTGGTGATACGGACTCTTGACTTTTTAAAAAAAAAAATACTCAACAATAATTGTTTGCCCTTGTTGTATTTCCATTGAGCAATTTTCGAAAGTATTTCGTCGGTTTATAACTTCGAGTTTTTGGCCGAAATAATTAAAATAAATATAGCAAACCCTATATATTTGGAATCACAAAGGCGAGCTCTGTTGATGTAGCCTATAATATTAAGGGTGTTCCATTTAAAAAAAATATAACTTTATTTAAGCCCGCATTTGTGGAACACCCTGTATACAATGCTATGCCACAAAAACTTCACATCATCCCCTTTAATTTTTGTATTTAACGTTTTTTTTCTACATCAATTGAGAAAGTTAAAGGGGGGTCCATTTATAGTGAAACACCCGGTACAATGAAATATCCGAATCCATTCATCACGATGTACTAACCGGAACTATGATGCTAATTAGAGAGACACAACACAGTTGGAAAAAGAAATACCGTATTAAAATACTTTCCTGAGAAAGTCCTGGAGAACAATGGTGTTAAAGTCTACTGGATACTGACATAAAAACAGATCGGTTTTTGATAAAATTTTATACATATAGAAGAAATCGTCTACAAACTAAAAGTGTTTAAATGTGTTTGCAACACACTGATACCTAAACTGGCTATTATCTCTGGAAAAACTGCAACATTATGCAACTATGTAACCAATTTCTATCTTAAATAAATTTTAAAGTTACTTGGCAAGTATACTAATAACAAAAGAACAAAACATTCTCCAGTGGCGTAACGTTTAAGAAAAAATGGAAAAAAAAATAATTAAAAGCTGATGTACTTAACTAAAATTTCATATTTAGATTCTTTTTTTAATTTGGAAGAACTTTTCCTTATAAGGTTTTGCTGTATCTTTATAAATTAAGGTACTTTACTCTTGACGCGATTTCGGAAAAAATACATTTGCTCCCTCACTAAAAGCAGTACGTAAAATATGAAATACTCGTTTATTGTTTTAGGGCAAATTTACAAACCAAACCCAGGATCTAAACAATGAAATAAATAAATGAAGTTCTATATTGTTGTGGAGGATTCATTTTTTATGCCAATAATTTGAGGGGAAATTGTATATATTTAGAAAGTTGCTGCACATTCAATAATCGTCATGTATGGTCAGGTCGACAAGTGTGTTGCAAAATCTGGAAAAAATAGATGGCGCTAAACCAAAATAACATATTAAATATGGCAAGTATGCAAGAGGAGGGATTCAAGTTTTGAGAAAAACAATAATAACATGTCAATTATATAGGAATATCTATGCAACGTAAAGCCTGAGGAGCAGATAGGCTGAATAAAGATATCTCAAGATTGCAATAAGGAGCATAGACTCGGTAGCCTTCACAAACAATGCATATGTATCGCTTATATTATATACTGGAACTGTACAAGGTGAATTTTCAAAATTAAAGTGAATCTTGAAAATGGCCGATCTAAATCCACTCTCGTCACTATTGAAACAGGCTATATCAACTGAAACAGGTCAGCACTGTGAAACATGGTATTTACAACCTAATGCACGTGAATGACCTAAACATACTAGAGGAAAACACAAACGACAAATGCAGGAGCTATTTCGACCAAGTAATTTGATATCCACATATTAGTGGGCTTGGATAAGTGCATAACTCACGACATCAAGTAGGGTAACAGTTAGCGATTTTGAGCTGGAAAGCACAGAAATTGTAGAGATTATGGATAAGATGATAGATGATATGCTCTTCGAAGTGGGTCAAACCAAATGACCTAAACACCAGAACATTAGAAACCATGTTATCATAAGTTACTTAAAAAGCTAAATACCTACATACAGTCAG
The DNA here is from genome assembly GCA_016904865.1 of Pissodes strobi. NCBI lineage: Eukaryota > Metazoa > Arthropoda > Insecta > Coleoptera > Curculionidae > Pissodes > Pissodes strobi. The sequence continues at coordinate 645 of JAEQML010069087.1, read as the reverse complement.
ATGAGCGTTCGAGTCAATCTGATTTCACTTACATTACTTCACTCTCAGAATCATAATCTTTAACAGGTAATTTGATTCATTCTGAACCAGATTCACCACGTAAACTAATAAAGCAGGGAACATTGCCAATTGGGAAGCCTCGTATATTCTTTTTCTAGGCCTCAAAAATAAGTGTTTCATAGTCGATGCAATAAGTGAATAAAGGTTACGTCCCGTACAGTCTTCCAGTGATTTTTTAGAAAATCGTTTTGCCAATTGAATAGAATTCCATTGACAGTGATATGAAGCTAATCTAATGCCATAATTGCCTCTATCATGCTTGTATACATTTGAAAACGGGAGGGAAGTTAAGATATTGCCTAATGAAAGGTGGGAAAGGGGTTATCATTTTAAGCAAACAATTCTTATACTTGACATTATTTAGAATAAAATGAATTGATGCCGTATATCCAGTTTCCGATGTTTATAATACGTTCTTAAAGAAATATACGTTTGAGTGTCTATTAATTAAATATACCTAGACTCGTGTTATATTTTATAAGTATTGATGGATATATTGTCTACGCTCTAAGATTCTGAAAAACAAAGGCGTTAATTTTGCCTGTTCAACTAGGAAATAATTAACAGGTTTACATATATTTATAT